>VWZZ01005332.1:15489-36691 GCA_013399095.1 Psophia crepitans | reverse complement strand
CATGGGCCTGATATTCGCCAAGCTGTGGAGTCTCTTCGGTAACCAAGGTGGGCGCGGGGTCCCGAACCGTCTGCGGGGCGCTGGGGCGGGCGGCGCGGCGGTGGTGAGGGGGTGAGTGGAGCCCGCGGTGCTGAGGGGGCCGCGGGCGGCTGCCGGAGGCTGGGGGCTTGCTCCGGTCGCCGGGCTTCCCCTGAGGGCGCTCCCGGCGAAAAGTTGGGCATTTCTTTGTGCGGCGCCTCATGCTCGGAGTCGCTTTGTGTCTGAGGTGATCCCCGCCGCTACCCGTCGCCCCCGGCTGCTCCAAGCGCCGCGTTTGTCCGGGCAGCCCTCGGGCGGTGGGCTCCGGAGTGCCCATCGTGGTGAGCGCTGCCGCGGTTCTCCACCGTTGCAGCGACTGAAGCTTTGATGGACGATGAAGGTCTTGTCTTTGCGGACCCTGTGCTTTTAAGTCGGAATATGCTATTAAAGTCATACTATTTTTGTCTTTAGTATCAAGAAAAAAAAATAAAAATCCGCCAGACTTGTTTTGGGGCCTTTGAGGTAAAGATCTGTTTGTCTTTTGGCAAAGATGCTAGTTAAATACGGTTAGTGACTCAAGAAAAATCACTTCTCAAGCCAAGAATGAAAAGGTCGCAAGGGGATAGCTTTCCCGTGTCTCCTGCCTGGTGCGCCCAGCCCCACAGTAATGGCTCATGCTCTGATCCAGAGTTCAGAACTTGTGGCTGCCACTACCTTTAACTCAGACAGTTATCATAAAAACAGAAAATTGTGCTTTATCTATTAGCTTATTTATTTTAACGAATCTTGTTTACCTAGCCTTCATTGGCTAGGAAATAAAGTAGTCAAAGAATTTATTATTTGTATTGTTTTCACTGGAGGCCCTGAGTTTGGAGCAGGCAAACTCATGTTAGTGTTACTGATCTCTCATCAGGTTTCCAAATGCCTGCCTTGTTCCCGCTTTAAAGTTACCAAAAATGTAGTTAAGCTTTATTGTGCAACACTTTATTGCCAATACCATTTTGCAGGTTTTGGGAGGCAGGTACATCTGGTGTCCCTGTAACAGTCTTGTTGCTGTCAGTGTACATAACCCATTCTAGCTCTGTAAATACCAGAGCAAAGCCTCAGTGTGTGTACACATTAAGATCTAAGTATCAAACTGTGTTTTCATCGAGTGAGAGATCCAGACCATTTACATTTCCCCTGCATACACCATTCCACTGCATTGTTCCTGAAGTCTTCTGACAGAGTCTTCTGAATTTGTTGGTGGTGTTGATTTGAAGATTCTCATTTGTCTGAACCGGAAAACCCTTTTAGTAAGATTGAAGGTTTCCCCTATTCTCCAGAAAACTACTAAGTACTGTCTTAGTTTTCGTCAAATACTACAATCTGTGACTCCTTTTCTTCTGTGAAGGACTCTGAAGAGACATCTATAAGCAGAGGACTGATCAGGAGATAACTTATTGTGGCTTTTGGTGTTGGTCTGTATGGTACCTTATGATGGAAATATTTATCTTCAGGAAAGAAGTCAGAGGTGCAGTTTTGTTGGGTTTTGTTTTTTTTTGTTAGTACATGACAACATTCGATTACTTTGACTCCATTTCATTAGTGGAAAACACATCTTTATTATTGTCTGTTAATTCCTGAAAGGAAAGTTTTTCTTCATTCATTTAAAATGTTAATCAAAATTAGTATCACTGCTAAGATAGAGGAGACAGTACCATGAAATACTTACCATTTGGCTTCTATCCCAATGAGAGTCTTCTGGGGTGTGTTCTGATCTTGTTTTGCTGCTGGGATTCTTTTTTGTTTGGTTTGTTGGGTTGGTTTTTTGTCTCCTGTTCTTGTGGTGACCAGAGAGAAGGAAGTGAGTTTCTTTTCATGGACGGAGTTGAAATTCCATCCAAGAAAACTCTCTTCAAATACAATTTTTTCCCATCTACTGGGAAATTATTCTCTAATTACATTACTGTTTTCCTCTAAATAATAGTAGTAATAATTATAAAGGGTTGTGATTATTGAGTTGGGTTTGGTTACTCTTCTAGTTTTGATTAAATCTAGACAATTTCATGGAGAATTCTTATGCTGTCCCATGAAATGGCTTGTTGAGCAGACCAGCACAGCCGCATACACAATGATTTTGGCTATCTAGAGGGAATATTCCAAAGATGCAAATAAACCCTGATGTGTGTGGAGCATATTATCAGTTCATCATGGCTAGTGTGGGTTGTGCTGATAGTCAGAAGCACTTGATACCGGCAAAATGAAAGGTTAAAGGAAGCAAAGATTTAGAAAGTGCCATCTGTCTTCCATCAAGTAGAGCATGGGGGAGGAGGTTTGCGTAAGTGCTAGAAGATACAGAACAGGAAGCCATTGGCTTTTCACTCAACTATTAAACATGAACTGTAGTCTTGCTTTAAATAAATGTGAATAACAGCTGAGCTGAAAATGCCAAATCTGAAAGGTATTTGATCAATAATGCCTGGACAATGTTAAAGAAATACTTACTGGTGAGCTAATACTGTTAACTCAAAAGAAGAGAACTGACATCTTAAAATAAGCCTCATGTGAGTTTTTTGTGCCTCAGGGTTTGGTGCAGTTAGAGTAAACGCACAATGTGCAGAAAATTTTCATTCAGAGTGACTTCTGCCTGGCGGGAAGAACTTGTAATGAAGGTACCTTAGATCCTACACATCATCTTTACTACACTGCAATTTGATTGTCTTATCTTTACCATTGGAAAGGATGATTAGGTGCTGGTAGGGAGGTTGAGAGGCTTGGCTAATCTGTTTCTAAAGATATTCAGCGGTAAGTGTGTGTTGATTAATGTTATCTATTTACCTCTTCCAGCAGCTTTTCTTACTTTTTGTATTCAGCTGTTTTAGCCCTATGACTTGGGTAGCACTTGTGCGTTCCTGCCAGGAAGTTGAATCTATCTGTCTGTTGTCTCACCTCGCTGTACATGCTGCAGAAATTGTTCCCGTTAGTTCAGCCCATTTTGATTATGGTTAGCCCGTTTTGGCAAACCCAGACTGGCTCGTGTAAAAAAATCTAGCGGTTAACATAGTATTGCATGGCTTTGACCTGTGATGGGAACTTTTAGAAGGGGAAAGCCTTTAGCTCTTTTTCCTGCTCCCCTGGCAGAATGCACTTGCTTTCCCATTGGAGTGCACCATCTACTTGCCAAATCTGGTATGTGGCTATGGAACAAGAAAAGCTACAGTGCTGAGCAGTTTAAGGAAACTGGGGGGTGCCTGTGCTGATCTGTGAGTCCACAACTAATGAAATAAAGGAAGGCAAACAGTCTGCCCTGAGCACAGTCCGTCAGGGAATATCTATTTAGTTCTGTGGCTATGTTTGGAAGGATTCATTTCCAGTTAAGGTTTGGCACGAGTCTTTAAAAGATGGCTGATTTTTATTTTTCTTGTGGGAGGACTGGTTGGTAGTGGACAAAACTGTTCCAGGGCCTTATTTAATCTTCTTGTTTCTGGTCTCCATGCCTTTTCATGGCAAAGGTTAACGCCTGAAGGAGGGAGGACAATAAGCATTTCTATGCTTTTCAGCTCTCAATGTATATTGTCTCTTAATCAAGTAGTAACTGAATGATGGAGACGGAAATACTTTCTTTCTAAGAGAAACAATTGGCTTCAAAATAGACTTTTGTCTTTTTTTCTAGGTGACTTAATGATGGCTTCCTGATTCTTTTTCCTTATTTATAAAATTGAGAAAAAACATTGCCTGAGTATTGTTTTAATTTAAAATACTGTGCCTTTCGGCCATTTAAGGTCTAGTTATAAAGTGTTTTAAGTTCAGATTGAACTTATACTTATTTTGAAAATAACTTTTTAAAGTATGTTTAAAAAAATCAGACTTCAGAAATGACTGGCTTAAGCTATTATTCAGTGCTCAGATGGCACAGTCTTCTAAGCATCCTGCAGTAATATGAATAAATGGTGAAGCAACTAACTTATTGCCTGTGTTAACACAAAGTTGCATAAAATTTGCTTGACTTATCATTCCATCAATATTATTAAGATTGCTCATAATGAAACTGTGAGGAAAATACAAAAGTGAGTGTCAGCAACCCTGATAAAAGAAACTGAGAATTGTGAATGCCTTATTCCTTTGTGTGGCTGATAAAGGTCTTTAAGAAGTCTGCAAATCTTTATTTTATTTTTTTTGAAAGATAGTCATTCAAAGTCTTCCAGGTTGCTCTGAATGCTAGAGGTGTTAAAATATTGTCATAAGAAAATAATGGTAAGCTCTAAGTCAAGGTGATTGAGCTTCCATAACTCCACAGTTTACTTCACTAAAGCTTGCTGGCGGTTCCCAGACTGTACAGTCAGGTTAGCAGCGAACATTATCTGGAAAACCAAATGGATTTTGGTTCCAGTGACTACTAAACACTACTTCCTTGTAATCAAGTCTGGAAATACAAGATGTACTTCAGCAGTTCCTTTGTGCTTAAAAGAAGACTCTAAGGCAGCTTTTAGTGTGCAGAATGAATCCTTGAGTTGAAATGTCTTTGAACTTTACTAAAGTGCTCTTCCTCCTGCCTTCTCTTTAGTGACCTTCTATCTTCATTCTGTCTTCAGCCTTGAAGCCTCCAAGATTGTTGTTCTTCAGAATTAGATGTGGGTTTTGTATTTTGCAGCCTGAAAGTATCAGTAACCTTTTCAGTATTCATTTTTTTTCTTTCAAATATGTTGAAAGAGCCTTGCTTATCACTAAAATATCATAAATCATCTTTTTTTTTTAATTTTTGAGAATTAGAGGAAAGGGTGAAGTTGTAAAAATTGAATCTTCAGTTTTGGGTCCTTTTTTACCACAGAGGAATATAGAAGAAAAGAGTGTAGTGTTTCTTCTTTCTAACGTCTGCGGGAAGACCATCTTCACTGTCCTATTATTTTGTAATACTAGACAGCCAGAGACTTTTTTTTTTTAAGAATACTATATATTTTATTTTTTTTTTTAAACACTCTACCAGGAATGGTTGATATAGCAGCATTCTTTGGATTCCTTTAAACAATAGTCCAATACTGTCTTTTCCTTCCCCCTTTGAGTATGCCTACTTTTACTACTTATTTTTTCCCCTTGTAAAGACTCTGCTCTGGCAACTCTGTTACGGGTTTTCCTCTTCCTTTGCCAAGAACATGGTGGACTGGGAAGATACAAATAAGTACGACCCAAATGGAGTTTGAATACCAGCCACTGAAAGGATGAAATTTGGGTTAGTCTGTAAATGCAAAACATAAATATGGGTGAAAATCACTGCCTATGGTTTTCTGCATAATTATCCCTTCTCTTAAATGTAGCATCTATCTTCTAATAGTTGCTCTTCTAAACAAGTATTTGTCTTGCTAAAATTTTGTTCTTAGTTTGGCAGGTTTTAAGTTCACAAGTTTTTCCTCTAATGTACATACACAAAAAAATCTGTAATTTAAACAAACTAGACAAAAATTCAACTTCTGAATATGTTTGTAGGTGAAGACCTTTTTGTTACCATAAGTGACAGTTCTGAAAGCAACTGCCGTTAATAGAAGGTGGAAACTGCTATTTGTATGAGATGCTGATACTTTGATCTTATTATTTTCATCCCCAAATCAGCATTAATTAATACTTGTGTGACTTCCTTGTTTGTGCTTGTTCAGTTACCATTTAACTATGGAGTAGCACAGATAAGCTGTGTCTTTTTTTCCAATTAGTGTTAAACCATTTGCGCTTCAGTGACTTTCAAAACGAATCCTCTCAATGGCGATTTTTTTTCATTACTTTAAGTAGCGTGATATTGTTTCATCCAACGCTTTTCTCATTCATTCCTACGAAAGACTCTGTATCCTGATGTGAAAGTGGGAAAGAGCAATGTAATGCCTCACTGGAATTCCTCCTCTTTTCCTCCTTGAAAAGAACTCAAACAGGATGTTGCAAAAGTAAAGTCATCTTCTACATAATAGTTGATCACATGGCTGTTTCGAAAACAGCACAAGGGTATTTCTGTGTTTGAACTTTGAAAGCCCTCTAAACTTAACTGATTTTGAGAAGAGATGGACAGTCTAGCTATGTGGCATGGTTTACTGGACTTGAAAGCAGAGAGGATTTCATACCATTTATGTGTTAGAAAAGGTTATTAATTACTGATGTTGCTGCTTATGGGGCTAAAAGTCTTTCTGGTTTTAAGGCCAGGAAATGTTCTTTCCTAAGCACATGCTGACAGGATGCCAGGAAGGCCAACTGTGTCCTGGGGTGCATCAAACACGGCATTGCCAGCAGGTCTAGGGATGTGATTGTCCCACTCTACACTGTGCCGGTGCGGCCTCACCTCAAGTACTGTGTGCAGTTTTGAGTGCCACAGTACAAAAAGGACATAAAACTATTGGAGAGCATCCAAAGGAGGGCAAAGAAGATGGTGAAGGATCTAGAGGGGAAGACACATGAGGAGAGGTTGAAGTCCCTTGGTTTATTCAGCCTGGAGAAGAGGAGACTAAGGGGAGATCTCATGGCGACCCACAGCTTCCTCACGGGGGTGAAGCAAAGGGGCAGGCGCTGATCTCCTCCCTCTGGTGACCAGTGATAGAACCTGAGGGCACAGCATGAAGCTGTGACAGGGGAGGTTTAGGTTGGAGATCAGGAAGAGGCTCTTCACTGAGAGGGTGGTGGGGCACTAGAACAGGCTCCCCGGGGAAGTGGTCACCGCACTGAGCTTGACTGAGTTCAAGCAGTGTCTGGACAATGCTCTCAGTCATCTGCTCTGATTGGGCTGGTCCTGTGTGGAGCCAGGAGCTGGACTTGATGATCCTTATGGGTCCCTTCCAACTCGGGATATTCAATGATTGGGTGCGCTAATAGGCGAACTGATACAAGGAAATACATTTCAAAATTTATTAGGGCCGTATTGCAAGACAAAACTTGTAATACTTCCAATCAAGAGATCGTTTTATTAAAGTAATTTTCAGTAGGAAAAGACCTAGGTTATTATATAAAATAGATTTTTTTAAAAACCCACAAAACACCTTTTCTTCCTTAGACCACTCACTTGCAGGCAAAAACCCCAACAATTTGTTATTTATGATAGATCTCCTGACCTTTTAGTTGTTTAAGTCTTTTAGATCAAATGTGGTATTTTAGAGGAAATCTTTAAGCTGTGAACCATGTATTGCTTTGGAATAAGTGCCCTAGAATTTTAAATATTACCCATTCAAAAGTAAGCCTGTTCACAGTCTTTATGTGCAAGATTTAGTTCTAGTATCTATTTGCAAATTCTCTACTCTCAAGTGATTTTTTTTTTTTTTGTCAGCCAAAAGAAACACCATTCTAATGGGCTGTGCTGCTCTGTTGATTAACTACAGGGAAGTGTATAAATTCTGGGGGATTTTGTTGTTTTTGTTTGGTTTTGGTTGTGTTTCCCCTGTGCATGGAAAAATAACATGGCAGCGTTTGAAATACTACTATTCTAACAGCTGGACTTTCCAGCAGGGTGAGGGAGGTGATCTTTTCCTTCTACTGGTCAGGCCTCACCTGGAGTCTTGTGTCCGGTTCTGGGCTTCTCAGTACAAAGAGAGACATGAACATACTGGAGAGAGTCTAGCGACGGGCCACAAGAATGATGAGGAGACTGGAGCATCCCTTACATGAAGAAAGGCTGAGAGAGCTGGGAGTGTTTAGCCTGGAGAAGAAAAGGCTCAGAGAGGATCTTGTTAATGTATATGAATACCTGAAAGGAGGGTGCAAAGAAGACAGAGCCAGGCTCTTTTCAGTGGTGCCCAGCAGCAGAATCAGAGGCAGTGGGCTCCAGCTGAGATGCAGGAGGTTCTCTTTGAACATAAGGAAAGGCTTTTTCACTGTGAGGGTGACTGAGCCCTGGCTGCCCAAGGAGGTTGTGAGGTCTCCATCCATGGAGGTACTCAGAAACAGTTTGGACATGGTCCTGGGCAACTGGCTTTAGGTGGCCCTGGTGAACAAGGGGGTTGGACCAGATGACTTCCAGAAGTGTCTTCCAACTTTGACCATTCTGTCAATCTTTGACTTTCAGTTCAGAAATTGCAACATTGGAATTAACATTCTATTCAAAATACAGCTTCCTCTTAGTTTTTTACTGTGCAAATAGTGGTGGTCCCTTAACAAGTGGTTATTATTGAGCTTTGAATGTTAGGCTGATGTTTTGTTTAGTCTTTGGATGTTTGGTAAGATGATACGCTACTGCAAGTTTTATTTTTTAATTGTACTTTTTTCTTAAAACCAGATTATTTTTTTTTTTTGTGAAGTAACCACTGCTTTATGAAGACTTGAGTACTGACTTTTCCTAAAGCTGTAACTTCAATGTGGATTTTTTTTTTCTGTCCTGAAGTCACCAGTAGTATGTGTAAACTATTGAAATAAGACATGCAGTTGCTCCCTTCAGTAAGGAAGAGTGATTAACTAAAATTATAATTATTGCTGTTTCCACTAATTTATTCTTGTGTTTTTTGTGTATATGCAGAGCACAAAGTAATCATAGTAGGACTTGATAATGCTGGAAAGACTACTATTCTTTACCAGTTGTAAGTATATGAACTATTTTGTTTTTCTGTTTACGTTTTAGTATCTGTCACTGTTTAAGCATTGAAAATTCAGCTTTGCAGCCTGGTGGAATATCTAGGTCTTCTAGATCATAGTTTGTACATTAATGGTATTAGTTGTTCTAAACAGAATAAATATTTAAAGGGTAAGTGAAGGAACTGCAGCGTTATAAAACTGAACCGTAAATTGAATAACTAAATTGTACATATATGCACAAAGTGAACTGCAAGTTCTTTTGCCATCAAAGCCTATCTTTATTTGTAAGAATAGAAATAATCCTGTCACCAAGAACTGCAGAGAAGAAAGTGATTTCTAAATTAATGGAAATGCTAGCCACTCTGCAGAAATCTATAAATATTTCCAAATGTTTCCTGATTCCAGTGTCTAAAATTTGTGATGGAGGATTCCTCAAAATAGTATTTCATCTTGCCTAGGTCCTACCTTAAGCATTTTCAATAGCATCATCGCACCCAAATCTTGTACTCTTGTATTGCTGGCATTACAAGAGTATCTATGATAAATTAAGAATATTGGCAGGAACGTAGTTATTACTGTAATTGTGGAAAAGGAGGAGGGTGTGGCCAGATTGCTATGCATATATTTGCATATGAAGGCAGTAGAGGATGTTTTAAAAAAACCTTTTTCCTAAGCACTTTTGACAAAGCTTAAAGGTAGAACTAAGAAAATTTCTGCTATGTAAACAAACAGTCTTTAGGAATTTGGTTTAATATTTAGTTACTAACTTGAGTGCTCTGAATAAAATTATATTCTGATTTATATTTTGCACAGTTTTCTGTTCCTCTTATTTGGGATCTTTAGCAGCTTCTACTTTGAAACAAGTGCATTTTAAGTATCTGTTAAAGAGCATCCTTTAAAAAGAGAAGCTTCTTAAAGTGCAGATGCTTATCGATTTGCTATAGGCCTTTTATGTGCTTATTTTTTGCTGCTGGTCTTTAAGCATGTCTACAGTCTTTGCTACAAAAACACACTAGAACTTCCTCAACCCCAGTTTTAGTCCAAATTCAGATTGAATTAATCATTTACTAAAGAACTGCTCTTAAACATTTGCTTTATTTCTGTAAGAATTCAAATGTATAGCTTTTTGAAATATGCCTAGGTTTTTAATCTTTTTTTTTTATCAGAATTACACATGCTTACTTTTTCCACAACAGATTCGTTGTAATTGAGCTGTGACAAACCTTGTGGATTTTACTGGTTGGTCTTTATGGTGTGATATTGTTTCTTTTAGCTTAATGAATGAAGTGGTTCATACTTCTCCAACCATAGGAAGCAATGTAGAAGAAATAGTGGTGAAAAACACTCATTTCTTAATGTGGGATATTGGAGGACAAGAATCGTTACGGTCATCATGGAATACCTATTATTCAAACACAGAGGTATGAGAAGCTGCCTTGAAATCTTTAAATTCAATATGTTTGATTGAATTGTATTTATTTATTAGAAATATTTTAGATTTTTGTGAAAATTGCAGCTGTATTGTTTCTTTTTGAGGAAGAGCAAATCCAAAAAGTGTAAGGTGTCTCTGGTATGCAGCCAATTTTCTGGTAATAGTTGAAGTATTTTTCCTGTATACTTTACTGTAATATTGTTTGATCTGTGCTATAAGCTGTGGAGTTACGCTTCTTTCCTAGACAATAAAATGATATCAAAATACATTTCAGATCAAACAGGTTTTTTGCATGTATGTTAAAAGTAGGTTAAAAAGAAATTTTGCAATGTGCTTTGCAAATTTGGTTAGGATTTGCTGTGGTTAGCCTAACTTCTCTACATCTAGTCTAAAATGGTTTTGAGGTAACAATAGTTAAGGATGAGGAATTAAACTTTTTCTAGGGAGAAGTATTTAAAAAGCTCATCAGCCTGTGGCTTTTATCCAAAGGATAAAGGAAAGTCTAGCTGTGCAGTACTCATGAGGTACTGGTAAAGTGGCCATTGCTGAAAAGGTTGGACTAGAACTCAGCAACAGTTGTCTTCTGGGGCTTTGGTTTTTATGCCGGTCTTCTTGATGCCAGAAGTTTGTCAACGCAGCATGCACATAAGATTTCTGTAGCCAAACTTTGAGATTTCTGCATTGATGTAAAATATTTTAGACTTCTTACCATTTCTACTAAAAGTAGAGATCTCTTGTAGATATTACTTGTTATAAGCATTCCATCCTTTTGTAAAATGAAATTTTCTGCTCTACGTCCCCCTTTGATAGAGGGGAGATTAGAGTGATCCACCTCAGATCTTCAGAAACTTTTTATTTACTGAGTGCCTGGTGATGACATCTCAACCTTCATCTCCAGTATTTTAAACTTATTTTTATTTTTATCTGGAAAAGTATGGCTACATCTAAGACACATACATATGAGGGTGAAGAGACCTCTATCAGCTTTATCTGCTCCAATAAGTTCTTGACATTTGTCCATTGAGAATCTTTGAATTTGGAATTTGGGGAGATCTTTTTTGATCCTTTTGGGATGTTCTTTGTCATATTCAGGCTAGCAAGAGTTTGAAATCTAGTGCTTTCTAGCACTTGGATCCCTTTCACTTAGAAGCTTTGTCTGCTGGAAGCAGTTGAGGAAGAAAAGGAATCTGTTTAGTATGCTAATCCTAGCCTCCCTGATATGAATAATTCCTTTACTGTTCCTCCTCATCTGCGAGATATCTCAAAGTCACAGCAGCATTAAATTGACTTGTTTTTTCATACTTTGTGGTCATTTTCAATGGGTAATGAATCTCCTTAATTTTATAAGGCAAAGTGATTTGGACCATATGGTGGAGAATTATAGCAGTGACTCCTAAATCCTCTGATTTTCTTACTACACATCTTTTCTCTCATTTCTTATCTGTAAATTGAAGCAATCTAAACAAAATCTTTGGAGTAATGTAAAAATTCCACAGACAAGCTTTTCAGTGGATACCTGTCCTAACGAGTTTTGACTTAATATGGCTAATTCCGTTTTAAGAGTCAGATTGTATTCTTACAGAAAGGATGTTGAGACAGGCTTACAGGCACAAGATTTGGGGGAGAGGAAGGGGGAGGGAGCTCTCATGATTAAGTTGTCAACGGTGAGGGCAAACAGAAAGAGAAAAGGGATGGAAAACTATTCCCATCTGGGCAGAAAAGTGATGGAGTCTCTCACGTGAATGTTATCTCCTTGTTTCTTCTGCAGTGTTGCATGTAATTTTTTTGTTGTTGTTTTTATTCTGTTAAATGGTATCTGTATAATTTTCATCAGAACGTGCTTGATCGCCCTACTCGTTGTTTGCACCTGTGATGCTGTTGGTGCTGCTTGGAGTCCGCTCTGGGCAGGGCAAGTGTCGAACACTGATCAGTTGTGGTTTATGTAATTACTATTGTGTAATGCTTACAGGCATGTACTTGAGTATTACCTACTACATAATGCTATGTCTTTTTCCACTCTAGTTTAAGGCTATAAAATACAAAACAAAAGTCCAGAAAATACAAAACAAAGAGCAGATAGAGCAGGGTAAAAGAGAGTAATTTTCATACCAGTGACAGGAGACCTGATGTACCAGCCTTAGCAGTGTCTCAGGATTCCCAGGTGCACAATCATGAGAATAATGTGCCTGGCAGCAACAGTACAGGTAAAATCACTGCTATAACCATCTCCAAGTGCCTAGGTGAAATGGTGTGAAGTTGTGAGAAGACAGCTGCACGGGCCCTTGGCTTTACAAAGGTTAAGGTGTTGTGCAATAACATAATGCTAAGCCCTACAGGTACATAGCTTTCTGAGGTCTGATGCACTCCTTTTAAATAACATTTCTTGAGCCTTGCGAGTAAGATGATGCTGCATTGCTAAAAATGCTTCTTTCAAAATAGGGAATTTCAATTTCAGTTTTATAATTTTCTGAGTATGCAAGTAGTAGTGGACAGAAATTGCTGTTTTCATTGATAACTGCGTAGCAAGTTTGTTATCCACATTTTAAATATAATCCGCTATCTGTAGGTGCTTTTTGTACCTACATCACTACTTTGCTTATGATGTAGGGCCTGAAAATCCAATAAAAAGATTTAATAATAATACACGAAAGTAGATCTTAATAGCAATGCTGAAACGTACAAACACAATTTTATTTTTTGTAAATTATAATCTTCATGTATGATTCCCAGGGCTCTAAGAAAAGGCTGTAATGATAAACCTCTTGTTCTATTTTCTAGTGTGCTCTGAAAGTCTATGTCTCTCTTAAAAGACTTGTGGTAGTGGTCTCTTGAAAACGTGCTTTCTGTAATTCATACTTTGTACTTACATGCTGTACTATTGTTTTTTCCCCTAGTTCATCATTCTTGTTGTTGACAGCATTGATAGAGAGCGACTTTCGATTACAAAAGAGGAACTTTATAGAATGCTGGCTCATGAGGTATGGTGGGGAGTTGGGATAATAGTTTTCTTTTGTTGTGAACAGTCAAATAACATTACATGCTTTGTATGTTAGCAAAAATATATACCATCGCAAAAAATATTAGAACCCTAAATGGGCATGCATGTTGGTCACATTTTAAAACCATGTAAATTATAAATAAACAGGAAAGTTACTATGATGCAATCTTATGATAGGGCTTGTTTGTTTGTAATCAAATCACTCTTTACTTTGCAAATGTTGAACTTGTAAACTGTCTTAAAATTGTTATTAATGCAACTGGGTATTGTTCTCTACCACTATCTCTCTTCTTTGTTAAATGCAAGAAACTTTTTTTTTTTTTGAAAGTAGGTGATTCCATTTCTCTTTATTGTTTTAATCTGGTTCCTTAATTTTAAGGACTATATCTAATACTGTAGATAAATAAGTTTCGGTTCAGTTTCCTTCTGAATTACTTTGTTTGTATTTTTATTATATGTTGTATTGAGGACTGTTCAACACTGAGTCAGTTCCCTGGAACATCCTAAATTGACAGGTACATTGGATTAGCTAAAGTACCTTAAAAGCTTCTGTGATCACTCTCAAGCAAAATTAGAGTTGTTTTAAATCTAAATATCTCAATTTTTGAAGGAAAAACGTGACACAATGCAAGTAATTCTACAGAGCTCATTTCTCTGAGAGATCTGCATTGTTTCAAATGAATGACATTTTTACTTTCTAGTTAATGTAGTTTGGGTCTGATAGTAAGGAGCAAATACACTACCAAAAAAGGTGGAAAGATGATGTTTTGTAGTGAATTAGTTTCCAGTGTTATAAATTCTTATGAGACACTGATCTACCATCTATTGAAAACAGTTAGTAGGCCTAGACTGCACTACTTGTAGGGGTGAATTTTTAACTTTGGACCATAAGGGCTGGGTTTTTTTCTCCTGATGAAGAAATAGTCTCAAAATTTAACTTAGATGGTGAATGCTTTTAATTACAAGTGTCAGCTTCCCAAGTATTGCATTTATTTACCCTTCTGCACTCCTAAAACCATACATCCCAGTTCTTGTCTCATTGCTGTGTGGAATCCTAATTTCTACACAGAAACAAAGCAACTTTTTATTAGTTTCTGTTTTTGCAGAAGCTGTTACAGCAGCAATGTAATTTGAGCTCCCTTTATGGAACAATAGGATAAAACTGAGAAGAATTTAGATAGTTCTCTTAAACTGTTAACTGCTTTAATTACTACAGAATTTGTTTAATGAAGTTGGAAGTAATTTCACGGAAATTATATCTAGCAGCCTTTTTCATTTAAATAGTAGATTTTGGAATGTTTATCCAGTAATAATTCTGTATCTCTGGATGCTTTGGAGCTTTATGAAATATATTTTAACCAGACTTTCATTAGTTAACATATGAACATATGGTCAGCACCAACAGGATAGTCGTATAACATAATTTGATTCTCTGTGGTGGAGAACACTTCTGATGAAATTGGTTTCTTCAGTATTAATGTAATTAATTTTTAATGCAGTATGTCTGTTAAAACTCTGCTGCTGTGTAATTGTAGATTACCTTGAATACAGCTCTTTTAAGAACTTCAGTTAATTCAATAGCCTTTTAGTTCTATATAATAATTGTTATGAATACTCTAAATTACTTGTAGGATTTACAGAAGGCTGCAGTTCTCATCTTTGCAAACAAGCAGGACATGAAAGGTTGCATGACGGCTGCCGAGATATCTGCATACCTCACCCTTAGCTCCATAAAGGATCACCCATGGCACATTCAGTCCTGTTGTGCTTTGACAGGAGAAGGGTAAATGCTTACTGCTTAATATAGTAATAATATATGGTAAATGAGAATACTGATTTAGAAGCCTATTGACATCAATGTGGATTGCCTGAAAGAACATATTTTCTGACCTTTGCAGTTAGCGGGACACTTTGTTTTTTCCCTTTATTGAAATTTGTGGATTTATTTATTTTTCATCACTCAGATTCCAGATTTGTATGAAAGTCTTTCAGCTTATTGTTTTAAAAAAAAAAAACCACCAAAACAAAAAAATCCAAAAAACCACCACAGACCCCTCCCACCACTCCTACTATCTACCTGTTGATATAACTGTTTAATCTCTGTGCACTATCCTGTAATTTTATGTGTCTGTATAGTTAAAGAAATAAGCTTCTAACGTGGGGTGGGGTTGGGGTGATTTTGTCTTTTGGTTAGGTTTTTTTTGTTTGTTTGTTTGAGATTTCTTATAAGCATTAAAACATAATTTTGATGAAAAGGTACATAGATCTGCCATAAAACAAAATTGCTACCAATATTAAACCTTCTATTTATATCGGCTGATGTAACTAATTTTGTAACTTTGCTGGCATAAGGTATACAATAGCTGAGCTTTCCTTGGATTCTTTGTCTGTAAAGATCAAAAAATATTTTTGGATGCCTGTAGTAAGTTTGAATAGTGTCTTGCTTACATGGTTTGAAGTGTGCTAATTTTTCATTGTGATTCTTAAAGCAGTCTTCTGTTGTGTAATAGGTTTTTTCAACTGTGTTGTACTACCTTTACAATCATGTGGTCTCTTGACATCAAAAACAGTGAATCCAACTGAGTATCTGCAAAGTGAGAGCATCTTTCTCACTTAGAGCATGAAGTATTTTCTAGTGTAATGGAAATGTCTTGTAGAGTGATTGGTAGCATTCACTTCCTTAGGATGGAATGTGTTAGTGAAAACAAACTTTTTCTGATTGAGTCTTTGGATTGTATTGTTTCATTCTAAGCATTAACTCTGCTTACCTCCTACTGGTTTTGCCAAAGTCACCTTTGAGTATTTACTTTATGTACTAACTTAGGATCTTCAAATAAGTTGACATTTGGAGTAAGGTAGAAATTAATGAATATGAGCTTCAGTTTAGAAACATTGGCCATCATAGACTGTTTCTTTCCTATTTAAAAAAGATGAGTAATTAGAATCCTTACAACTGTGACAGTAGTGAGACCAACTCAAAAAAAAAATAAATAAATCCCAGAGTTTGATATGTGAGCTCAGCGTTCCTTGTGAAGGTCTGACAGAACTCTAGGGAGCTTAGCCCCATGTGAGTGAAGGTAGCCCTCTTGGATAGCTAAGCTATGATATACTTCATAAAGGTAAAGCTTTAAGATGGCATAAACTAGGTAACTAGATCACTAGAACATCTAAGGAAAGCCTATCTTCTGAAATGGAAGACTGAAAGAAAGACACAAATTGAGTGCGTAAGCATATCAGACCTCACACAATCTTAGTGTTGAATATAAGCATGCTTTTAATTTTGTAATGGGATTTTGGAATTCCTGATATGTTGCCTTCTCATGAGCCAATTTAGTTTGGGTACCTGTCATTTGCCTTTTAGTATTGGTATGTAAAGGTCTAGATTTCAAGTAAACAGTCTTTCATGGGAAACCTTTATAAAAAGAAAAGCCTATTTGGTTCCCATGTACTTATGAGTAAGCATTTTAGGAGTAGTGTCTTTTAGATTTACAAGGAAAAAAGTTGAAGGAGTGACAAGCTTCAGTAAAATAGCATGCTTGACCATCTTCTTGTGGTTAAAGCCGAAGTAGGCTTAGTTTAAAATACTATTCACTCTGTTTAAATTTCAGTCCCAATTCCAGCTGATTTTATTTATTTTAAGTAGATGTTTTTAAACATTAAAGCAAGTAGAAAATACTTCAAAGATGTTGGAATAGAACCAGTACCAATATAACGTCTTTTATCTTTCAGATTATGCCAAGGCTTGGAGTGGATGACCTCCCGTATTGGAGTGAGATAGCTTTTTGGGTTTTTTGCTTTTTTTCCCAGAAGAAGAGACTTCTATTTATCCTGTGAACATGTACATTTTTCTGTACTTCTGGCTGCTGAGGCAGTAACCATGTTTAATTTATATCAGCCAACCCTCAAGCTGTACTTGAATCAAGTGCAGTTGAACTGAAACACAAAGTATTTTCTTAACTTTTTTTAATACACTAATCTTCAACTGGATGAACATATGTGAATCTGGTTTTAAGTATTGGAATTCCTCTGAATATGTATTCTAACTTTTTCAATGATAGCTTTTTAAAATCTGTTTTGTCATTGTCAATATTTCATACTTCCTCTTTCTAAATAGGTTATATAACTTGCTAACATAAACAAGCGCAGTCTGTTTAATAATGAAAAAGTAGTGAATAGATTGACTTTACTCTGGCAGAGCTTTAGCCTCTAAGGATAACCATATCTCCAGCTGGGCTTCCTTGGAACATCAGTAGCGTTCTAGCCAGCATGGGAGTGAATAGTTATGAATGCAAATTTTTAAGTGCTGAACAAGTTAGTTATACTTAATATTGTGGTGGCTTTTAGCCTGCTATATAATCAAACTTCTGCCTTACAAGAAATTTATTTCATTCTCGGTTTCTCTGGTAAGTAGTTCTAGGATACGATTCTTCTTCTTTTACTTGAAAATACATCTCTGTACAGTTGATAAAAGTTCTGTTACGTGCTGGCTTAGTCATTTAGAACTTTAATACCTTTTTAAAAATAAACCTCTTGATAATTAAATTTGAAATCATGAGAGGCAGTGTTACATGTAGACTTGCTGTAATCTGTAAAAATTTTAAATACTGTATAAATGAGCCTTCCTCACTTCTTAGTGAGAGTGCTGTTCTCTAAATGAATGCAAAATCAAAATGGAAGCCAGATTTATAAACAGAACAAAATCATGGTGCTGTATCTGTAGACTTCAGAATGAAGTTAATCTTGACATTTGTTTACCTACTATCAAATGTGTTTTCAGATTATGGTGCAGAGAAAATATTTTTCCTTAATTTTTGGTTTTAGTCTTATTTGCAGGAACAGAGAACTTTTGATGGTGTTAGAGTTAAATTCTTACACCTGAAATCTAGGAACCGAAAGTTGAAAAAGTGGGAGACCTTCCATTTGCAAAAAGGTGTTGAAAGATTGGACCTAGTAACTCTTAATTCAGTTTGAAGGGGATGAAGTTAAGTCTGTAAAGAGAATCTAAAGCTATGGGTGAAGTTAACTGAGAACATTAGATGCCAAAAAAAAAACCCCAAACACCAAAGAAAAATCTGCAGGGGAGAAAACTCCAAACAACAACAAACAACCAAAACCAGTAGTGGATACCCAGTTCTTAGTGAAATCCCAGCAGCAGTCAAGGATCTAACCTCCATAAACACTTGGCGAGCTTTCCAGAAGCACCATTCTGCACTTTTGCATGCCTAGAAACCATCTGGAGTCTGGTTACTAGAATCATTATGCTAATTGACTGGAGTCCTTTAATGACAAAATGTTTTTGATAAATCCTGTTTTGATAATTGAAGCACACTGAGTTTTCTTAAATAAAATTTTAAGTTTTGTAAATTTCAATTTGATTCCATTTTTATTTGAACAAAGTGTAATGAAATTTTAAAAGTGTCAGCAAATAGGTTGTCATAAGTGTTAAAAAGAAGACTTCGAATACGTGTGGAATTGGTGATTGGTTGAATGAAGTTATATTATCGCTGGTTAGCAAAAGTCACTTTTAGGAGAAAGACTATGTTGAGTGTCAAGTCAAAATGCTGAGAAAATAATTTACATCGGTGAAAAGCAGTTCTTAGAGAGAAAAAAGGTGAATGCAAGATAAGGTTAAAATCTGATACTAAAGCTTCTTGCTCTGATGTTCATGCTAACTGTTCTAATTTGTGAAAATAAGATTTGTTTTGTTCTTAGGGAAGCAAATTATAAATGAAAACAATAAAATGATACTGTGAATGAGGTTTCTTGTTTGATGACTTAATCATTTGAGTTTGCAATTTAGATTTATGGTTTACTTATGTAATTCAGAATTTAGTCTTGAATATTTATGAAAAGCACTATGGGGATGTATAACCCTTTATTTAAAAAATAGAGCATCATTTTATATTTAACACTTTGGAGGTGAGACCACTTGTAAATATAGTTTGGTTACTAAATCCAGTTTCACCTGAGAGAATACATCTAACTTTGGTTAGGAGGAAATGGTCATGCTGTAGATCTCAGAATATCAGAATCATGAAAGTTTTCTTTTAATTCTTTAAGACCTTTTAAAGTACCTTAACAGAAGGAAACAGTCCTGACGATAGCTATGATTTTGATCACCTTTCTACGTTTTCTACAACAGTTTTATATTTATCCGTTTGTTCACAGCATTTATGCTGTGGCTTGGCTTTTTTTTTTTTAAAGGAGCAGTGTGGAATTTTGAGGGATTTACTTTTAATCACCTTCAGACCATGTTAAACTAGAAGTAGTTTAATTTTTACAATGGGGTTCTTCAGAACACTGTATGTGTCTTTTCACTGCCAAACACTGCATTACTTTTGTTAATCTGTATGTAGTAAATCTATTGGAGGTAGGTTTGGCATTTGGAAAATACTCCGCATTTAATATACTATTCACAAAGCATATTTAATCAGCTTCTTGGAGGAAATTAGTAACGTAAGGAAACATTTAAAACCAATCTTAAGTAAGTGTCATGAAGATTTTTCTCCTAAATAATCCATTTTTCTCAAAATACAGGATACTCTAATATTTATATGCATGTTGTAGTCTAATTTATAAAATCAGACCTATTGTCAAATGCATCATATTATGAGGGAAATAGTTGTGATTTGTGTAGCAGCCTCTGCGAGCACGTGTCTTTGAGCAGTTTTGGTCACGCTTGGATGAGGTTGGCAGGATCCGCCTTTTGAAAGTAATCTTTGTAGACTTGTAAACTCTTTTGCTTAATTGAATTTGCTTAGTTTATTTGAAGTGGAATTGTTTTACAATAAGACTCCCTTCCCCCTTCCACCATGTGTTACTAAGTAGATTCAGTGATAATTTTAATGTTTCCATCCCTGTTAATTATTTTAAGACTGAATAAAGCTTTATTGCATAAATAAGTACTACAAAAATAAGCTGGCTAATTTGAGTAGTGAGTGTGCTATCCTCTCTGTCTTTTTTTAGTCCAGCTAACTTTTATCTGCTTCAATAATACGTGGCAAGTGAAAACTTTTTACTAAGGGAAAAAATGTTATGTGGTCATAAAAAGTTCCGGTTTTGAAAATGAGATTCTACAGTCAAACTGGTAGTCATTTCACTATGTAAATGTAGCAGAAGCAGACACCAAAACAGGGGTTTGGAGTGGGGAAAAAAGCTCTGAAGAACAATTACTTGTGTTTGGTATTTGTACTCTTCAAGTAATTTTTTAGAGACTGTACTTCATTTGTGTTCTGGGATGTTTGGGGGGGTGTTTGGTTGTGGTGTTTTGTTGGTTGGTTGGTTTGGTTTTTTGGTTTTTTCTTTTTTTAAAGCTGCTGGACAAACCATGACTTGCAGGTAAACGTTTATAGACAGATCGGTAACGTGTATTGAGTTGTGAAAGTGGAGGTTGGGAAGTACAGCCAGTTGAATGCCAGTTTTTCTGTTCAATCCCAACACTATTTCATAAGGATAAGCTTTAAACAGTAGATACTTTTTCAGTTGCTTTGCCTAGTTGTTAATTTTGACCTTAATGTAATGGGGTATGTTTTGTTTTTCCCCAGCAATTCCAAAAATCTTTCCAAAGGGTAAAGGTTTTGAAGATGTTCTCAAAGCAGAAGGGCGAGAGTAGCGAATAAGTATGTGCTTATATTCCCATGCTGTGACCTAGGCATGACACATCTCTTGCGTAGGAATACACCTCCTGAAACACTCGCTAAGTTGCGTTCCTGAAACCATGCTTTTTATCACATTTATAAAACAAACCCAGAAACCTCATGTGCTTGTTGGCTTTAGTTTCTGAAATAAATGGAAAGATAAGCATATGTAAATGAAGAGAAAACTTTGTAGGTACAAGCTAACGATTAGGGAATTTTGGGTAGTTCAGAACTTCTGTAAGACTACACAAATGTCACTGTAGATAGTCAAATCTGACATGAGATTGCTTTGTTTTCAGAAAACTGAAGCTGGAATATGTCAGCTCTCATAGGCACAAAAGCTCTCCTTTTGGCTGAATGTTATTTCTTTATAATTTAATTCATTAAGTGCAAAGTTTAATCTCCGAGAGGTCCTGAATAGGTATGGTAGGTTTTCTTAGTGTGCACCAGTATGTTTATGGCAGTTCGCAGTAAGGGTGTACCTTATCTTAGTCTCACCACTGGAGGTCAGACTTAATTTGATGCCTTACTACCTTTCCACCCTGTCTCTTAATTGGAGTGCTTCCCCCCCCCCCCCCAAAAAATTTTGCGTTCGTCTGGTGTTGC
>VWZZ01005332.1:0-15461 GCA_013399095.1 Psophia crepitans | reverse complement strand
TGTCACAGCTTCATGCTGTGCCTTCAGGTTCTATCACTGGTCACCAGAGGGAGGAGATCAGCGCCTGCCCCTTCGCTCCCCCTCGTGAGGAAGCTGTAGGCCACCATGAGGTCTCCCCTTAGTCTCCTCCAGGCTGAACAAACCAAGGGACTTCAACCTCTCCTCATACGTCTTCCACTCTAGATCCTTCAACATCTTCTTTGCCCTCCTTTGTATGTTCTCCAATAGTTTTATGTCCTTTTTGTACTGTGGCACCCAAAACTGCACACAGTACTTGAGGTGAGGTTGTACCAGCGCAGCGTAGAGTGGGACAATCATGTCCCTAGAGCAGCTGGCAATGCCGTGCTTGATGCACCCCAGGACACGGTTGGCCTTCCTGGTAGGCTGGGCACACTGTTGGCTCATGTTCATGTGGGGTACTGTACCAAAAAAAATGGTGGTCATATGCTATAGGTTTTACTCATACAGCTGTCTTGGTAAATGCAATTTCACTTCACTGTTGTCTCCCTTTTTAATTTTTGTTTTTCTTTCCATATCGCTTAAGTGCCTTGTCATATTTTACCCTCTATCCCCAAGCAGCCTCCATTTCCAAGACATCTTGTCATCTTACCTGGGCATCTAAAGCGTCCCCTGGCTGGGTGTTCTATGGAACCTGGACGACAGTTTCTGGTACGGGGGCACAGATTCCCTGAAGCTGGGATCCATGTCACAGCTTCCTCCTGTTCCCATGGGCACTAGCCGTATTGCAAGCTCATCTTTATCAAATTTAATGCTCGCTTTTCACCACAGGGATTTTTCTTCTGAAGTGTGTGCTGTTATCCTGGTCTTGCAGGAGATCTTCCTTTTTTTTTTTTTTCTGTGAATAACGAGTTCCGTGAAGATCATATATATGGGAAGAGTTGGGGGGGGGCGTTCAGCAGCAATGTTGGTCTAGTGTCAGACTTAGGTTTGTGCTGTGCAAGCATGTACTGTGTTCCAGTTCAGGAAATTAAGGTGTCTTGTACAGGTTTCTGTTACACTGCTGTAAATGGGTTGGCACATGGCTTTTTATTTGTGGAGGGTTTTTTGTTTGTTTTGTTTTTTTATTTCTTGCATAGGCAATAAAGAACTTTAGTGTCCCCAAGCCAGTGATTTGTTCCAACTGTNCACATGGCTTTTTATTTGTGGAGGGTTTTTTGTTTGTTTTGTTTTTTTATTTCTTGCATAGGCAATAAAGAACTTTAGTGTCCCCAAGCCAGTGATTTGTTCCAACTGTTTGAACACATTGCACACAGTAATGAGAAGAGGACTCGGGCAGAGCTACCCAAAGTTTTTTATATTACAGTAAAGTTAATTAAAGAGTGGCTCTGTTAAATGTGGGGAGGTTTTGTATTTGTTCTTTGGTGAAGAGGTGTCATAGTAGTGTAACACTGTCACTTCAATCCCTTCACTGGGGCAGAATTGGGGCCCGCATCTTTCACAACTGTAGGTAGTTCATGAACTCTCTTGGTTGGACACCTGCTTCCTTTCATTCCAGAAGTTCCAACTTTGATTCTAGAGAGACTTTCACATCTTTTCAGCCATGGGAAGCATGGGTCTTTGTTTGTTTTAGTGAAGGGTGTTTGTTTTAGTGGACTGTTCCCTTTCGAAGTAAGAGCCAAACAAATCCAAATGGAAGAGGAGGACAAAACTTGTCTGGATTTTGTGTGTGCGGGTTTGACTACGCTTAGCGTTTAGCTGAGTTTGCTCTTCCTTTTGTAGAGTCTGTCGTGTGAAAGAGCCTGGGAGGCAAGAGTGAAGAGAGTAGATATGAAAAATGCGACCGCGATGCCAACACTAGCAATAGGATCTTGTGTCTCGGAACAACCTTTAACTTTTCCAAAAATTAATTTGATGACCTTTTGACACTAAGTGTTCCTATATTTTGCTTCCCAGGGTAGAGCAATAGAAAGGCGCACGCTGTCTGCACAGAGTGTGGGGCACGTTGTTACATGCAAGGTTCTGCCCTGCCCACTGTGCAGGCAGCAGAATGAGGCTCTGCGAACGTGCTTCGTGTAAATGATGTCAGAACTTGCTTTTCAATACACTGACCTAAATTTTCATGTTATCAGCTGTCGTGCAACTTTGCTTTTTCTGACTTTCTCCATCTCTGGGACCACAGACATCTCAATCCTTTCTTTTTATCTCTGTGTTGGCTGTTGATGGCTACGCGCTGTTTATAGCAGTGTAGATCATTCTCTCTTGAGATATACAAGAAAATTAAAAGGCTTTTTGTATAGCTTAGTAGCTCAGAAGATGTGGCTGTGTGTCATAACAGCGAGTCTTAAGTTGTCAAATCAATATTTTTACTGGGCATTTAGCTGATATTTACTGTAGAAAACTTTAGGGTTATGCCAGAGCTAAACTATTATGCATCTGGTCTCTAATAAAACAGGTGTGCTGCTCTTCAGGTAGGTTTGTTTCTTCATAGTTGCGCTACTCTGCAATTAAGTTGATTTTTGTGTTGCTGCATAGGGATAAGCATTTTAATATAGTCTTCTGTGAAGACAGTTATTTATAGGAATAGAAGAATCCTCTGTTTGCAGTGTGTGTCCCCTAGATGGCAGGAAAGGATCACGTTAACAGTGCCAAACCTGCATTAACTCATCTGCTTCAGCATCGACCTGAGGGGTTTTAAAAATACCTGAGTAAAATGAAGTTGTGTGTATCACTAGGTAAATCTTGAGGGCCATGCTTAGATACAGTGGAGAAAGCACGATGGAGAGTAAAGTTGAATTATTTCTTCCATGGAAGGGAAGCTTATGGTGAGTTTTGAGTGAATTTGAAACTCAGTTCTATAGCTTAATAGCATTTTGTCTGCATCATTTATGGATAGAATTACATTCCACATGTTTTATTGTTGCTTCATCTGAGAATAGAGGCAACAAAAAAAGAATACAATTCCCAACATATTTCATTTGTATAATAACCTCTGTCTGCTGTCCATGACATGCCTTTTTTCTTGAGCTTTGGTTGACTGACAATTGTTCCTCTAAGGCTCTGCAAAGTTGTGCTACTACTCCTCAGAAGTTGCAACGTTTGGGATCAATAACATCTGAACTGTCAGTTATACCTCTAAAACATGCCTTGCTGCGTGTTTAGCTGTGATGATAATTTGTAGTCTTTCCTATGTATTTATTACATATGAAGGCTAAATTCAGGTAAAATGGCAGTTTCTTTGCAAAGTTTACATGAACTGTAATGGTGAGCAGTGCTCAAAATAGCAGTGGTCCCAATGTACAGTACCACCAGCAGTCTTCATTGTACATCTCATTTCTGTTGGCAGTTGATGTCATGCATGTCTCCTGTGAAACAGTGCTTAATTCTTACTGTTTTGTACAATTGGTGCTAGGTGATTCAGTATTTACCAAAATGGTATGAAATAAGAAAACGAATGTAAGTGGTACCAAATGTTGCAAGGTTCATGAAAGTAAGTGAAGTATCTGAGACACAGTTGCTCCTGCAAGATTTTTCTTTCTCTGACATTCAGATAGGGGTGAGAGGAGAAACAAGAACGAAGATTAAACTGTAGCATTGAAATACTGCTTCTTGCTGAGGAAAGGTTGGAAATGGAGCAAGGTAGCACAGCATGGTGACATCATGCTACCAGTTCTTCAGTAATTACATCATTTGGAAAGCTGTATGCATTTGGTTTAGATTTGATATTTCATATTTAAAATAAAATGAAGAGGTAGTGCTGTTTGACAGAATACGATGCCAGCTTCTACCAAGGAGTGTCTTATTGATGACTTTGAACACAGTAGAATTTGGGCAATCTTGGGTTGTACCTGCGGCTTAGTTGCCAGTGTGAATTCTTGACAAGTGTTCAGGATCATGTCCTTATGTTTGTGAAATGAGGATCTTCAACTCTACCTCTTATATAAAATGAAATTGTTTATGAAAAAAAAAGTACCTTTTTAGGCAAAAGGACACTTTGGACATAGAAGGCACACTGCTTTTCTCTGACTGACCCAAAGGAGGTACTACAGTGTGTCTGCCCCTCTAGCATCCATCTGTTTGACACTTGGAGCTGCCTTTTCTCTAATTGTTGATGAACAAAATCAATTTAATCTCAAAACAATTGTTGTCAGCTTATTTGTAGTTCACAAGTTACTCTACTTTAGGCCTGAAGAAAGATTTATACAAAACATTGCTGTTCTGTTCCAAATATGAAAATACTTGGAAAATTTTTAGTCTAATTATATTTTTAGAAAGACACAAGCTGTACATGTGAATGTGCTAATTCAGTGTGTTTGTGTAATGTCAATGTCCTCTCATGTGCCTGGCATCTTCCAAAATACTTGGAAAAAAGGTGTTTACCCAAAACTGTTGGTCGATATCAAAGGAATTTCAAGATGAATGGTGTGCAGTGAGGACAGACAGACAAAGGTGCAAGGAAGTGCAGGGAAGCAACAGCAGTGATAGGATGTGGTTACTCAATGACAAGCAGTGCTGCATGTGAAGAAAATACCTTTTTCTTACTCACTTCTGCCATTGCTTCTTGCGTCATACTTCCTTAGTTCACCCTTTTCTGATCACTCCTTTCCCTTTTCTTTTTGCCCGTCCAGCAGAATTCAGGCTAGTTAGTTCTGTTTCGTTCTCTTTGATTAAAAACTTGGAGCTTCTGCCAGGTGGAATGAGCCTGGAAGCAGGAAACCTAGCACAAGACAGTGTCAGCGCAACCAAAGACCTTGCAATTGAAGTGGTAGACTAGAATTAGTGCTCTGTTCCCAGGCAGAAGCAATGTTAATTTTGGGAAGACAGCAAAATAGCTCCCCTCCTGTCCCTGCTAAATCTTGCTTCATGACTTTGCAAAGCCCAGTATCATCATATTTAATCATGGAACAGTATTCAGTCCTCAGCTGGGCAGCACATGGGCAGAATTTAAAATGATTTTCTGTAAAATACTTTGAAATATGCACAAGAGGGAAAAACAATCTTATATAAATGCAAATGGGAAGCTATAATTCTCTCTTTATATTTCATGGTCTCATATTTTATTTCCCTTTACATTTTTTTAAAAAGCTATTTACATTATTACTATTGACAAAAGCATTGCCTAATAATTAGCACTTCATTTTTATGTCCATAGTGGAACTTACTGCTGGCCAAGCTTCATTACAGGTGGAATTGGCTTGTACGGTCTCAAAAGGCTCACTCTCCATACTGAAGAAGAGAAGTGGTAAACAGTGTGGGGCACCTGGGGAGAGAGCGAAGCCTGTAAAACCACAATTTCTTTCAGCTTTACTCTAAGGATATTCTTTAATGAAGTGATGAGCAGGAAGTTCTTGAAACTAACTTTCTGACCGTTTCTGCAGCCCATCTTTCACAGGCACTTGCAGAAGTAACTTTTATTTACAACTTGTACCAAAGAGTTTAATGGGTAAAACTTCAGACATCTATTGAGGTGGGTGGGGACAGTCGTGATGTAGCTTAGCTGTGCTCTGAGTATGTAGGATGAGATCCTGCTCTCTTCCCAAAGCTGCTCAGAAGGATGTACTATCATAGGGTTGTGTCAAAACCACACATACTTCAAGATCTGTACATCACACCCTGATTGCGTAGGATTATCCAGCCCTCAGAAGCTGTCTCGAAAGCCCTAAGCAGAGGCTTCTGTGCTTACAGTGGCACATGGTGCACTCACTGCATCCACAAAGAATGAGGTAGATCTGTCTCCAGAGGTGACTTTGGTCTCACTGCACTGTTCTCCAGAATCATAGAACCATTAAGGTTGGAAGAGACCTCAAGAATCACCTAGTCCAACCGTCCCCCCACCACCTATTACCTACTAAACCATGTCCCTAAGTACCACATCCAACCTTTCTTTAAACACCCGCAGGGAAGGTGACTCCACCACCTCCCTGGGCAACCCGTTCCAATGCCCAACCACCCTTTCCGAGAAGAAATTTCTCCTAATCTCTAACCTAAACCTCCCCTGGCGCAACTGGAGGCTGTTTCCCCTTGTCCTGTCACTAGTTATCTGTGAGAAGAGGCCGACCCCCAGCTCGCTACAACTTCCTTTCAGGTAGTTGTAGAGGGCAATAAGGTCTCCCCTAAGCCTCCCCTTCTCCAGAAATGGCTGCAATTACCAGTGAAGACACTGGAAGCTGCAATGAAAGGTACAAAGATTAAACATAGTGAAAGTATTGGTTAACATTTTCAGATGTAACAACTGACCTTTGGAATTAAATGGATAAAAAGGCACTGTTGGTCAGAAAATGTCTCCTGAGTTCTTTCAAAGAATCTCAGAAATCGTGTTTCAAAACTAGGTCTGCTAAAACTGGTGGTTACGTAAGAAAATCTTGGTAACTGGCTAATGCTGGTCAAAATCTTCTATGGCAATTTTAAGAAAAATATAGCCATTTTCTTTACAAAAATGAAACTCTGGTTTCTGACCTTTTATTTTCCAAAACTGCACTTCTTAAGCAGTGTTTTCACTGAATAATTTGAGTGCTTAACATTTCTCTATCAGCTTCTCCCTCATCCCCTTGGAGGTTTTATTCCATTCTGTGGACAACAGAACTAAACCAGAAAGTTTGACCAGAATCAAAAGGAAGTTGCTGGCAGATATTAGGCTTGGAGATTTGTTATTTTAATCCCATGTTGAGAAAAAGAGGTTTTGGTCAAGCTTTAAAGTTTGACAACATCTTCACTCACCACCAATACTCAAACTCCAATGTTGGGAAAAAAAACTTTGAATGCATATTTTTAAAATGGCATTAACTAGAAACTTGGTATATATTTCCACTGAGTACACTGCAGTTAAAAGCTGAACGAGCTAATCCAAAGAATAATGTTCAAACTTGTAGGAAAATATGAATGATTTTTTAAAAAGCTATATGTATAAATTTCTCATACATATTAAAAGAAATTGATGCAGATACATATTGTAGTCTGTCCCATGAATATTGGACAAAATTATATTGATCCCACAAAAGCTCCCTCTGTTCTTCACGCTGCTTTTCCCATCCAACAGTTGCTCTTGGACTTGGCACCTTTCGAAGATGAATACACGCTCTCAAACTGTTTTCCCTTTGCTGTTTTATCAGTAAGTTGCAAGACAGCAGCTATTTGATAGACTCTGTTTTCAGTTTAGTAGGAACTGTAATATACTTCTGCTCTGAAGGCAAAATTGGGAAGTAATTACTGTAGAATTAAATCCTATTATTTTTGTGAAAATAAACACAATATAGGAAGTGTCTGGGGACTTGCAGTAGGATACATAATCCAACAGTGCTCATTCTTCTTTATGGAACTATCTAATTAGGAGTTAATGAACAAAATATTGGACTGCTTGCAATTCCATGCACTGGTTCTCTGCAAGTGTTGTAGACAGTTTCTTTTGCTTCTACTGACTCCTTTTATCTTTTTTCTTTGCTTTTTAGCTGCAATGAAAATGGGATCTTAGATTAACACAAAGTCTATGTATCTGAACAATAAGCAATTAAATTCAGTACCTTCTTAATTTGGTTGCTGGTCTGATTGTCTTTTTTGTGCAGTCAAGACTTTCTGCTAATGTCTGTGTAGATTCATAAATATTTCTGGAGAAAAAGAAAAAGAAGAAAAAAGATTAACTATATATGAGTTAAAATAAGGAGAGGGTGAAAGTGTTCTCATCTAAGGTCAGACCATTTTTGCCTCGTGTGAATCTGTGTCTGCCTTCTGCTGTGTGACTAATTTAGAAGCTTCTTTGGGAGAGAAAGGAATTTGAGGTTTTTAATTGTGCTGAACAAGTACTAGACAAGGGGCCCGTGTGTTGAGCCATAGGCTTTACATTCCAGCCTTTTTCTTTTCAGTTGTTGTTCTATTGACTTCTTGTCAGCTGGGATGTCTCAACACTGAACACAAACTGTCTGAGATTCCTGGGCAGAGAATATATTGGTGGCAGAGTAGTAAGCAACGGCGTACTGCTGTGCCCTGTTTTGTCTCTGCCAGGATTTTTGTCTTAAGCCAAAGCTCCACAGACTCTCCCAACCAATTATAAGGTATCGACACAGTTTTAGATTAAAAATTGTCCAATACACTTATAATGCAGCAAGTAAAAATTAGCTATTGAACCTGTAAATCTACTTTAATAGACATACTAATGAATTCAGGATTATGGGAAAAAAATACTTGCAAAATTCATAAATATTTGACTGCTTTGAAACACAGATGTCAGTGGCTCTATTTTTAAAGTCTAGTAGTAGAATCAGAGAGAATTTTAATATTGCTAAAATTACGTCATTGGAACTTCAGGCAAAACAGATCTAACGTGGGCTAGTAAATCTATTTCATTTCAAAGGAACAGAGCAATAAAACCCTTGAAGCAGGCATTACCTGAAGGTAATTGACTGCATCTATGAGTTAAATGTTCCAAGGAAAAGACAAGACTGTTTCTAGCTGACAAGGTCAATTATCCCCTCACTGTGTCCTTTTTGTGTGGTACTGGCATTCTGAACACATCCATAAAACTGTTGAAAGCAAAATAATGTTTCTTTTTAAATAAAATTCCTATTAACTATTTAAAAAACCCCACAAGATTAAATACATTTCCATGGGAGTAATGCACAGAAATAGTACTAATCCTAAGGACGTTTACACTTCCAAGTAGTAGTTACGTGCTTGTCATCACTTATGGTTGGGTGGAAGGTTATCATGGGATTTTTGCATTTTGTTGGTTTAGAAAACCTTGACTATGAAACAGCATTGTGTGATAAATAAAGGTTACTGTACACTTTTTGTATTTGGGTATCCCTGTAAGCCTTGTTCTATTGTAGGTGGAATCCTCATGAAGTAGAAACAGATTAAATGTGTGGGGTCAAAACTGGGCAGTGCTGAACCAACTAGGGAACTGGTAAAAGGTCAGTCCACTGGTTCAGAAGTCAGCAGGCAGTGTCCTTTCTCTGTTTTGTGTCAGATGTCCAAGTACAGCTGTCGAGTCCCACTCAGAAGAAAAGCCTCACCTGCTCTCTCTGCCCGAGTGGCACGAAGTAGATGAGCTCTCTCAGGCCCTCTCTCAGGATGTTCCCTGAGCAAACTCTTCCCATTGCCGTTTTGGCTTGATGTCCCTCTTAAGTGCTTACCAGTGCTGAAACACAGACCGTGACGCATCTTGTACTCTATTTGAGACTTTTTTTTCTCCCTTTGGTAATACTGTATATAGATTGTACCTTTTCCCTTGCCTTAGTTTCCTGTTCATTTACTTCATAAATGTCTTCAGTTGGGGATAAAAGCTTTATTATGACATTTGAATTTCACCTGTTTTCCTGCAGCTTTTCACTCAAGAGCAACAATTACTGTGTCCTGATAACACCAGATTGTTCATCTGTGTCCAATTTGAAATTAACATTCTGCTTTCTTTAAAATTGATAGCCCATTCGCTTTTTACTGCAATGTTGTTCATTTCTTCCAATATGTTGATAACGCTGTTTCCAGCCCTGCTCGTGCTGTTTATACTCTGCTAATGTTTGCGTTTGCTTGTGACATCATAGGATCCTCTTTATTGTCTTACTGTTATTTTTAAGTGATGGGTATATTTGGTTTGTGACTCTGCCACACAATTTAATGTCCTGTGCAACTTTTTGTCTTGTTTTGACTCCACGGTTGACACCTGCAAGCCCTTCTACTTTTCTCTCTATTCCTCATTTTTGGGGGGTTTGTCATAGTGCTGAGGTTGCTCTGTACATGGTAATCTTCATCTCTAGTGGAGTATTAGTTGGCTGGGATATTTACTATTTCCTTAAAGAGTAATTCTGCGTCTAGTTCTTTAACACTATCTATTTAAAAGTTTGCTTAACTATTTCAGAAACAGTCGCTTGCAAAAATAGTGTCCTGTGGCTGTCTTCCTTTCTTTCTTGAACCCACCTCTAGTGGCCAGAAATGGAAGTTCTGTTTTAAACCTTCTTCACTGTCCTCCATATTTCCAGAATGTTTCAGATTTATTAATATTAATTAACAGATATTCAGAGGATTTTCTTAGCCTCATGTACTCCCCAATACCTTATTTAGTAATTGTTCCAAAGCAGCTGGCCCTCTTATGGGGTGTTTGGGTAGGAGTACGGAATGATGCAGCCTGTGTGACGAAATAAGTAGGGAAAATGAAGGGGAAAAGGCCCTGGAGGCGGAAGTGTCTTGAGTCTGCCTAGGTGAGGAAATGTGTGAGTGTGCATGAGTCAGAGGGCAGTGCTCTGTGGCAAGTGGAATAGAATAAATAAGGCTGGAATATACCTTTAGAGATAGGCGGGGTTTCTTGATGATAAGTTCAACGTGACTCAGCAGTGTGTGCTTGCAGCCCAGAAAGCCAACCATGTCCTGGGCTGCATCAAAAACAGTGTGGCCAGCAGGTCGAGGGAGGGGATTTTCCCTCTCTGCTCTTGTGAGACTCCACCTGGAGTACTGCTTCCAGCTCTGGGGTCCCCACTATAAGAAGAACATGGAGCTGTTGGAGCGAGTCCAGAGGAGGCCACGAGGATGATCAAAGGCCTGGAGTACCTCTCCTGTGAAGACAAGCTGAGAGAGTTGGGCTGGTTCAGCCTTGACAAAAGAAGGCTCCAGGGGGACCTTACTGCAGCCTTCCAGTACCTAAGGGTGGCCTACAGGAAAGCTGGAGGGGGCTGTTTACAAGGGCATGTAGTGATAGGACAAGAGGGAATGGATTTAAACTAAAAGATGATAGATTTAGATTAGATGTTAGGAAGAAATTTTTTATGATGAAGGTGGTGAGACACTAGAGCCTGTTGCCCAGAGAAGCTGTGGAGGCCCCACCCCTGGAAGTGTTCAAGGCCAGGTTGGATGGGGCTTTGGGCATCCTGGTCTAGTGGAGGGTGTTCCTGCTCCTGGTGAGGGGTTGGAACTAGATGATTTTTAACGTTCCTTCCAACCTAAACCATTCTATGATTAAAAAATGCATAAGTACATTTCTCAACAATGTCTCAGATTTAGGCTCCATGCAAAAACATAGTGGAAAAAATAAGCATTGGCTGTAACTTTCTCGAAGCTCGCTGAAAGCTACAGTTCAATTCACATTCTGTGTCTGGATTTGGCATGAAAAATTTATGTAAAATACTAAACCTTGGTGTTTACTAAACAAACAAAAGCCTCAGAAAGCCTTCCTGTCAGATCTTGCTCAGTTTTTCCACAGCCTAGTATGAAGTTCAATGACAGCCAAAGTATTCACTCTGGTTTATTCTTTGTTATAGAAAAATCTTTACTTTAGCCTCTAGGAGATTTGAACTTGCAATGGAAAGCTGTCACATTCACTCTGATTCTACAGGCAAATCTGCTAACTCTCACAGCCATTCGGTGTTTTATACTGTTTATAAATAACCTTAAAATTGTTTCTGCTGCACTGCATGAGGTTTTTGAAGCACATAGCATGGTAATAGGACAATCAAATGTCACGGAGATCAAGTTTTAGTACTTTGAATTTAACAACCAGCTCTAGTTCAGAGATCTTGCATTTCTGTTACCTAAATCCTTGGGTTTTTTTATCTCAACAACGGCGATATAGTCAAAGGAAATGGAGGTGGGAATGGAGCTGGGTCAGTGTGTGGTCGAAGGGGAAGCTTTAGGTACAGTAAAGCTCTACAAAGTGGTATTCTACAGATAGTATGCAGTGAAAAAATGGAGACTGAGCGCTCTCTTTTTTTTCTCTCTTCTGTTCTTTGTCATTCTCTGAATTTTTTTTTATGGTTTCTTTGTTTCTGTCCTTTCTTTCCCAAGCTTCTAAGTGAAACATCAAACTGGAAGATTTTGAGGCTTTTTTCAAGATTTGTATGTTACAAATCAGTAGAGCTGAAGATAAGCTTAATAAATTGGGCTATCTGAATAGCGTTGAGTCTTATAACTATTAATGCCATTCTCATATAAGTAACCAGTATTTTCTATGTACTGCATGCATTTTTAATTTGAACAGTTTCCTCAACATTAAAAAGTGCATAATAACACAGACCGGTGCAAATACAGACAATATGTTTTTTAAATTCTACCTGTCTGCGCCAGTCCTGTTTTCTGTTCTTCCCCCACCATATACTGGATTAAGTCTAAGGGAGATGGACTTGTGATGTAAAAGATCTTTTTCCAGAGATTTAAGCTAGTTTATTAGTATTATTATTATAATCTTATTTGATCTCGGTTACTTCCTCTAGAGATCAAAGAAACATAGTTCCTTTTTATCAATGTATTTCATTCAATATACTATACTAGCAATGCCACCTAGCTTCATCGGGATTTTAAAGTTTAAAGTCTTAAAGATTATTTAACTATATTTCAATTCAGCCTATTTTTCCAACTCAACTTTCCTTTCATTTGCCATCAAATTATAGGAAGTGTTGACATCTACTGTAAACTAGTTCTCAGGAAGAAGAGGCCTCTCTGTACTGTCATAGTTGGCCTCTTATGTAGATTAGTTCAAACCGTATTCTGTACATAAATGTCTGATTGCAAATGAGTACAGTAAAATTTCTATTTTTATTTCAGACTTGTGAAATATTATATTGATGAAAAAATCATATTGTAAAAATCAAATTTCTATTCTGTCATGATTTTAGGATGAAAAATATTAATGCCATTGGAAATGCAGCTAAAAATGAAGTTAATATTAGATACATATTTTAATGACAACAAAATATGTTTTGAAAACCTAAGACACAATGTAGGTCCTACAAAGATATTAAAGAGAGACCATTCAAATGGCCAGCAATTTAGACTCAATACATGACTTCAACTCTGCAATCTGGAAACTGGCAAACTTGAGGATTGAATATCTTGGAGGCAATAAAAGTTAAAAGCTAGAACAACATATTAACTGCTACAAACGATTAAAATTACAGATGTTGTCTATAAAAAACATTCACACCATTGTAGAGCAGGGATTGTAGGAGTGATTGATATGCCAAGTTGGCTCCTCTTTCAGTTGAGAATGAATACATCATTCGGCAGATACACTGACAACATCTGCACTTGTGTAATGAGATTTCTGACAGAATCTGGATGGTTTATTCTGTGTGCATGTAATGTTTCAAATTAATAATCTAAAACTCATTCAATTCCGATGACCCTTCCACTGAAACTGTTATGTTTTTACCCTTGTTACTGATCAGTGATTTTCCGTGATAATCAGTGAATTATGTTGTCAGCTAAGCATAGTTTGTACTGTATACTGGATTATTCAAACAGCAAAGGTCTCATATCAAGGCGATCTGCTTATCAACATCAATTTAAAGAAACAACAATGAACACAAAACAATAACATGAAATCAAATTCACTAAGGAAACACAATATACTTTTCTGTCACTAGTCGAAAAATTCAGGCCATATTGGTGAGACAAATAACCTGTGAAAATTAAATGTGCCACATTATTTCCAGTATCTTAACTATACTTTGCTGAGCTAAAGAGTAAGTTTATCAGCAGTTATCAAGCCTCTGAAAACTCTCAAGGTTCTGCTAAACACAGACCAGAGCCAAACAACATTTCTTTTGTGTTTTGGTATTGAGAATTAGCAAAGTACCGCACCTGACTTAGTGTATGAAACTCGAGTGCCATTTAAACTGTCTAAACATCAAGCACGCATTTGTAAACACTAAGTACATGTTAAATAATAAAACCTATTTTATTTTTGTCGTGTAGACCACCTAATGTACAATGAATAGCTTTAAGGGATGTTCTCTAGTGAGTTTGCTTAATGGGGGGTGCATTCTGTAAAAAGAGCTTAATCTGAAACGTGTTCTGGCTTGAGCTATGTGCAGCTGTGCTGAGCTTTTTGGGATTGCAGATTTTGCTCTCCATAGGGACAATGTCTACTTACAAATACATAATGCATAACATTTAAATTGTTTTTAAAAATGAACAAAATCATGAACTAACACAGCTGTGTTTGCATGTGTATTCTTTGCCGCTATCTCTCCCTGTAGGTTTATGTCTGTCTTCACTGCCGTAAGAAAAGAGGAGGAGGTAGTTGCAAAGAAATTATTTGCTTGTTTAAAATGCATTAACAGTTCCACTACTTTCTGTGAGCAAATTAAGATGTTATGTCTTTGCTGACCCCACCAAAATTATGTGACCTAGCCCAAAAAATTTAAAATAAGTAGAATTGCCTTAAGGGAAGCTAGTAGGTCTGGTGACAGTGAGAGTATTGCACTTAAATATCTCTAAAACTGTTTGGATAGTTCATAAAAATGTTAGAGCCAGCATATTAGTATATTCATTGCTAATTATGGTTTGAGTCTGTACAGGAATGTTCAAGTTATATTTTATGAAGAGATTAGCAGATAATTGCTAGTCTGAGGAGAGAACTATCTTAATATAACCATTGCCTAGTAAGTGAGAGTTAAGACCAGAAGCAGTAGACTTGACTGGTGATGTTGTAATTCTTACTCAGGAAGCTATGTATGAATGTTGATGGCTCAGTTCATTTTCTTTCCCCAATTTGGCTACTTACTCTCCCCTTCACTTCTCATAGTCAAACGTTTATTCAACCATTTCCTTATACTAGTGAATATTATACAAAAGAATGGGAAGAAAATGCCATGTGAAAGGACTGGAGATAGAACTTATGCATCAGAAGGCTTTAGAGCGTTTGGGAGTTATTTGCAGACACAACTGAGGCTTAAAAGACCTCACTGATGTGACTGAAATTAGCCGCTCTGAGAGGAGAGGGGCAGAATTGCATACGGGGGGATTTCCCAGCTCGGTGTATTTCAGACACCAGCTCGAATTCAGATCTGGCTTGGGTCACAACTTAAAATGAGTTTGTATACTGGTCCCCAGGAAACATTTGTCTAAATGCCTCCTTGCGGTCTGGCACAATAGTAGTGTGAAAACCCTTTCTCAGTGTCTGCCTGTCCTCTATGTGCTTCTCTTGCTATGGAATCAGTTCCAAGTAAATCATAGAATCATAGGATGGTTTGGGTTGGACGGTACCACAAGGATCATCTAGTTCCAACCCCCCTGCAGGGACACCCTCCACTAGATCAGGTTGCCCAAAGCCCTATTCAACCTGGCCTGGAACACTGCCAGGGATGGGGTCTCCACAGCTTCTCTGGGCAACCTGTGCCAGTGCCTCACCACCCTCACAGTGAAGAATTCCCTTCTAGTGTCCAATCTAAATCCCCCCTCTTTTAGTTTATACCCATAATAAATAAATAATAAGTAATAAATCAGTCTCATTCACCACCAGGATGAAATGTTAAAAAAAAAAAAAAATCCCCCCAAAAAAAACAACAAAGAAAAAGTGAAAAAAGAAGTGTTGCCTAAGCGCATTTGTAGCTTCTACACAGTCACTTAATGATTTAAATACATAAGTGATGTTATTTTCTTTTTGGCTTTATTAAGCCCATAGCTTGGAACATGACTTGAGAAGAAACCGTGAAATAGAAGTGGTTTATCTAGTCATTGTATCTTATCTTATTTTTGTACATTAAATTTTGTCCCGGCTGTAGCCAGGCCGGGGTTAATGCTCA
>VWZZ01005331.1:0-29817 GCA_013399095.1 Psophia crepitans | reverse complement strand
CAAGCTGGAGCATAGGAGGTTCCGGGTTAACGTAAGGAAAAACTTTTTTACTGTGAGGGTGACAGAGCACTGGAACAGGCTGCCCAGAGAGGTTGTGGAGTCTCCTTCTCTGGAGACATTCAAAACCCGACTGGACATGTTCCTGAGTGATGTGCTCTAGGTGGCCCTGCCTTGGCGGGGAGGGTTGGACTAGATGATCTTTCGAGGTCCCTTCCAACCCTTGTGATTCTGTGACTCTGTGAAATTGCTGCAGATGTCAGATCAGAGTTGTACTTTTAAGCACTGCCTTGAAAGGAAGTAATTTCCCTGTGAAGGCAACACCCACTTTCCCAGCCCCACACCCTTCTCATTTTGGTGACAGAAACCCTGTCACTGCTCTGCAAAGGACAGAAGAATCTCCAAAACAGTCAGAAACATAACCAAGTTTTTCTGGAGATTTTAGGTACTTCTGCTGCTTACTAAGATGCAAAATACCTTGGTACAATTTCTTATGCACCGTATGAAGTGCTTGATGCTACAGCATCCATTTAATGAGAAATGTGGAAATGGCACTGGAAGCAACAACACTCCTAATTTTGAAAATACATCTTACTTTTGAACTGTAAAGAAACTTTTGCAGATAAAAGTGTGATCACTCAATGCAAGGATACAGCAGGTAAACCCCCAGATGATTGGCTTGGTGAAGAATAAATAATGTAAGAAAATCAACCAACAATATATATAAAAATATGGGAAAAGTAAGTGAATACTCACTCAGAATGAGAAGTAGTGGGAAGTGTATATGCAATGAAGATGTCAATGGAGTTTTTAAGTTGATTTATTTATTTTTCACTGAGATTCTACTAGATGACTCATTAAAGACAGTCATGTTTTCACCCCAGCCAGCACCTGAGCACCACGCACCCATTACCCCTCATCTTTTCTGTGTGACTCCTTGTAAAAAGGGAGTCTCCATCTTCTTTGTAGACACCCTTTAAGCACTGGAACACGGTAATGAGATCTCCCCTAAGTCTTTTCTCAAGGCTGAAGAAACAGTTCTTTCAGCCTTTCTTCATATGGCAGACTTCCCAGTCCTTTAGTCATCCTGGAAGCCCTTCTCTGGACCCTCTCCAGCCTGTCATCTTTTTTGTATAGCGGGGACCAAAACTGAACACTATATTTCAGGTGTGGCCTGACAAACGCTGAGTAGAGTGGGTTAACTACTACTCTATCTCTGTTGAGGATGCCCTTTTTGATCCAACCCAGCACCTCATTGGCTTTCTTTGCTGCTGCAGCACACTGTTCATTCATATTGAGCTTATTGTCCACCAAGTCCCCATGGTCACACTCCACAGACCTGCTCTCCAGCCAGGTGGATTCCTGCTGCACTCCTGGTTTATGTTTTCCCATGTGCGAGGTCTTACACTTGTCCTTGTTGAACTTCATAAGGTTCTTGCTAGCCCATTCTTCCAGCCTATTGAGGTGTTCCTGCAGAGCTACTCACACTTCTGAAGTGTCTTCTTCACCACTTAGTTTGGTATCATCTGCAAACTTCATCAGGATGCACTTGATCCCATCATTCAGATCACTTTTGAAGATACTAAACACTGTTGTCCCTTGGGGACACCACTTGTGACAGGGTGCCATTTCAAAAAAGAGCTATTTACCACCACCCTCTGGGTGTGACCTGTCAGCCAGTTTCCCACGTACCACATGGACCACTTGTCTAAACCATAACGCATCAGTTTTCTCTAGGAGGAGGCTATGGGGAACCGTATAAAAAGCCTTGGAGAAATTCAGGTGAACAATGTCCACTGCTTGCCCCACATCAGCTGAGCAGGTTACTTCAATGTGGAAGGCTGTCAGGTTTGTCCAGCACAATTTGCCCTTGGAGAATCTCCGCTGTTTTTTCCCAATCATGGGCTTCATCTGACTTACGATAACCCCCAGGAGGATTTGTTCCTTAACTTTCCCAGGAATTGAAGACTGATAGGCCTATAATTTCCTGGATTCTCCTTTAAGCCCCTCTTGTAGATTGGGGTGACATTAGCCTTCTTCTAGCCTTCTGGAACGCCCCTCAATCTCCAAGACTTCTCAAAGATTATGGAGAGTGACCTTGCAAAAATGTCAGCCAGCAAGAGATAATACCCTTGCGTGGGTATTGTCTGGGTCCATTCATTTGTAGAAGTCAAGCTCTTGTAATAATTTGCATACCACGTTAGATATTGTAGTTAAGATCAAGGTACAAGGATAGATAGGAATTTTCAGTTTTTAAATCAGCATCTCGGCCTACACGTTTTATGAAAATAATGATCATAGAATCACTAAGGTTGGAAAGGACCTCCGAGATCGTCAAGTCTAACTGTCAACCTAACGCCACCATGCCTACTAGAACATGTCCTGGAGTGCAACGTTTTTTGTATGTCTTCAGGGACGGTGATTCAACCACCTCTTTGGGCAGCCTGTTCCAATACCTCACTACTCTTTCTGTGAAGAAATTTTTCCTAATATCCAACCTAAACCTCCCCTGACACAACTTGAGGCCATTCCCTCTTGTCCTGTCGCTTGCTACTTGAGAGAAGAGACCGACACCCTCCTCACTACAACTTCCCTTCAGGTAGTTGTAGAGAGTGATCAGGTCTCCCCTCAGCCTCCTCTTCTCCAGACTAAACAAGCCTAGTTCCCTCAGCCACTCCTCATGAGACTTGTTTTCCAGTCTTTCCACCAGTTTTGTTTTGTGATGCATGATCTGTAGGTGGTTCAGGGGTCTGCTTGTGACAAACACCCTGATGAAGGACAGATATTTAAGGAAATACAATAACCATGACTTCTCTAAGGAAGGCATTCTCCAAATAGGTTTGTTTCAGAATAATCATTCTTCCAAATTGTAACTTTTGTTACAAATAATCACCCTGCTAGAGTCATGAGTGTCTAGTGCTTTTCATCTTCATATCCATCCTGTGGGGCTGCACAACCAGAACACAACCAAGTGTTGCAGATGTAGTGTGGTATGTGCTGACTCTTTACACAGTGTAACATGACAACCAAGCTGACTTGAGGATTAGAAAATGGAAGCATGCCACTGGGGATGTCTGTCTACACACTATATGAAAGAGCCCTTTGTCTATTTATGAATCTGCTTGGATGTGGTTTTCTGTCAGTTGCACATCTGCAAATGGTGACTGACTTGCATGCTGAAGAATGAGGTTTGGGTTTCAGGAAAGAAAAAGATAAAACCTCCATCTGTGCACTTGAGAATTGGTGAACTCAGTAGTTAGAGGGAGAAGAAGGGACTGCATGCCAGAATAAATACAGAAAAATTAGAATTCGAAGAAATGAAGACAAACAAGCCTCTGTGTAATTAACTGTCTCTCAGTGAAGCAGTAATTGTATGTGGCTCAAAAATAGTTACACTAAGGGGATGTCTGTGTGGCACAGCTCATCCCTGGTTCTCATGACTAATTAATCCCAGGTGAATTTCTGCACTAATGTGACCATTTTACTTCTAGTAAACTGAGCTAACTTAGATATTTCTACACATTGCCCAGTTCAATTATGTTGAGTTGCATCTGGATTTTTCTGTTTCTGTTGGAACAAAAAACTACACATATTTTGCTACACTGACTTTCATTATGGATCCATGAACTAAAATCTGCAGAGATGTTGTTGCCTGTGTTTCATAAAACAGCACTCAATACCTCAAAGTTTAGATGACCATTCACACTATTTCAAAAAACTTGAACTAAGCGTATTTAAAGAGGTTCTGTAAATATGGTTATCTCCCGTTTCCTAGGTGACACCATATACACAAGAATCATCAATAGCTAGAAACGTGAAGTTTTCTACGTATTAATGTAGTTCTGTTGGGGCCTTGGCTATCCTAAACGAGTATGAAGAATTCAAGTAAACAACAGGACGTCGAGGTCAGCGGCTTTGTAAACACAAAAGGAGGAAAAAACAAGTGAAAAGAAAAACAGGAAACAGGCATCAAAAACAGGATACTGCAACAGTAACTTGACCATCAATCAACAGGCAAAAGCAGCGAGATGTCACCAATGAAATACTGTGCCTTAGCGCATGCACACCGGGACTGTGTATAAATATAAGGCTTTGGCTTGAATAAAGCGGATTGAATTTGCATCACATTGATGTGTGTGTTCTCTCCCGTTCTTGCCACGGACGGTGGGCTGCGGCATAGTTCTTGCCAAAGGTTGCTATAACAACAATTAACAGACAAGATGCGTAACAGCCAGATCAGTTAATCAGTATTTTTCTTTCATTTTTATCAGTAATATCAGTAGTCACCAGTATCAAGCATAGTTCTCTCTCTTTTCCATTGTATTTAAAGTACAAATGTTATCTGCCATATTTGCAATCAAACTGCCTTAGAAAGTTTTTCAAAAGGTCATACAGGAAGGTAATATTTCCTTTGGTTTTTGTTTCTGCTTCACCATCTTCCCTATCATACTAATTTTCTGGCACACAAGCAAATTCTTTGTCTGTAAGCATTTATTTTAGTTTTGTAAAACTGCATGATTGCTTCTATGTAACACAAATAATTGATCATTAAGTTGCTTAAGTATTAATCACTTCTACAACTCACACTTGAAAAGTAAGTGATGTCAATGAACCTGTTTTCAGTCATAATCCAGATTTTCTCTGTCTATAGCACAAAATGGGATGAGTATTACAGTGCAAATGCAGATCTTGAGACTGGCTCCAAATTTCTACTTCGGAGATGAAAGCCCTCTCTAGACTGTCTCAGATATACAGGATATTATGCACATCGTCACAGTATGATCCTTCTGCTTACTTTCTTTGGGTACTTTGATCAGTGATACAACAGTTATTGAAATGTTCAAGAGCCACTGTCAGTGTTATCCACACAGCTGAAATTTCTTTTAAGTGAATGAAACAGCAGTTCATATTCAGAATGCTATGTTTCTCACCTAGTGTTTCAAGCTGATGTAAAATCTGCATGACATTTGTTCATTTATCTGTAATCTGTAAGTTAATTTTGTAACCCTGAATACAAGAGATTTCTTAGTGAGAATTTTGATTCTGGAGAAGGCATTCACATCTATCAGACAAACTTATTGACTTTTGAAACTTCCTGATCACCAAAAATGCTAGATTTTCTTCTTATATTTTCAACTAAGATTAAATGTTTACATTCAAACTGGCATTAGCCACTTGCAAATTTATGAGGCTCATCAGTGTCGCATAGAAAGGTAACCCAAAGTCATGATTGCTGGTTTCAAGGGAGGCAGATGTATAAGGGGAAAGCAGGAAAGCCATTGGAAAGAATTAATGTCCTAATCTCATCAATTAAAACGTGCCTTTGGCAATGTACGTATTCTGTGCCTGCTGTAGAGTCAACAGAGGGATACTGCCTTGAAGCAAACTGATATTTAGCCTCTGTTTCTATAGCTATGGGGTTGATGTTTTTATTCAGGAAACAAAGAAGAAAAGGTCCTGCCTGGATTTTTTAGAACTAGTCCACAGCTGACGAGTGCATCACTTTCTTTGACCATGCTTTTCAAGCACTCATAGTACACATAAATGACCAGGTGAAAGTGATTCAATTTTTTTCAACTGGAAAAATCAGAATACAGCCAAACACACCCTCTCTGATGCCAAGAAGGAAGTTAGTTTTAAGAAAGATGTATTTTGTAATTGAAATATCTCTTATCACATAAACGGTAATTTTCCGCCTTCATTTGTAGTTTTATAACAGAAGTTCTTGGATTCCAGTCTAATTCTTCAGGTAACAGAAAGATTAATACTTGTTGTTTTTCTATGTTGATCTAGATTAGCCCCAAAATTGTACAAATGAAACAAAAAGGACAAACGGTTATAACTCAGTGCTTAACATGGATGAAAAAGTATTTAAAGAGTTCAATAGCATCTAATGAGTTATAGAAATTATTGTTATGTACATTTGTTCATAAAAATAATATTTTGTTTCAATTTATCTGCCTTCCTGCACAGTTTTAAAGAAAACCACAGAGAAATCTTTAGGAAACAGTTTAGTAGTAAGTATATATTGGTTTTATGCCATTGGTAGAATCAAATATTCACTTTAAATAACATTTATTTTGATAGTGTTCTAAATAAAGTGTCTCAGTCTTGGTACAGAGAAAATCTTTCAAAATCAGTAACTTGGCAAGGCTTCAGCTGAAGGACCTTAATTTTCTGTACTGTCTAAGGTGATCACAGAGGCTAACTACTGATGAAGTCTCATAGCATGATGACTAATATCCATTAAGATTTAATACAGGAGGCACAGGTGCTGTGGGTTTAGACCTAGAGCTCAGAGTAATGATGCATCCATATATGAGAAACTTGTGGTTGGTGAGCTACAGCATAGAAAGTGATGTGGTTGCCTGGGAAAATTTTTCAAGGATACTTTAAAAGCACGCTTTATTGCCTGCAATTTGCCTCCAATATCTAACTGCAAATATGGAAGAAGAATTGAGATAAGAAACTTTACAACCTCTTGGAATGAAAAGAAAATGGAGATGCGCAAATGTACAAGGTGAAAGAGTCAGTGCTAAAGAATTGTGTGGTTCGCACCATAAAAACATATAGGTTCATTGCCCACTCTCTTGTCTTATAAACGACTAATGACCTTCCATCTTTCTCCGGTCAGGCATCCAGGGTTAGTATTTCAGCCTATCATTATAGCTCATGCTGAAAGAAAACAGCTGAAGGAAGAAAAAACAGTGGGGCTCATAATACCTGCTCAGAAAAATTCAGAGAGTGAAGGATCTTCTGCAAGCTAGAAACAGAATAAAAAGAGTCAAAAAGAACAGCTTGGAGGAGGACCATGGTATAGATGAGGTTAAACCATATGTTAAGACTTCTTATTCTTTATCTGCCAGCGATGCTGAAACATAAGTAATGTAATTATTCTGTTTCGGACACATGAACATGTCCGTGAAAAACCAAGCTCATAGTTACCATTTAGCCTGTTTTAGTGCGAGTGAGAATTAAAAGAATTATTTCAAGCGCAAGTTGTTCACCACTGAGAGGTTGATTGCATCTATGATTCCTTACAGATGTGAAACTTAATGCCACAACTCAATGATTTCCTTATTTGCAGCTCTAGAATAAGAGGACTTAAAGCCTTTACATTGTGTAGGATTATTTAAGCCATCTGGGAAACCAGAAACCAAGACTTTTAGCACATTTTGGAATTCCCAACTCCAGTTGACCAGTCCAGACTGGGTAACATGACAGCAAGAGAGCCCAGATGTTCCTACAGCATGGGGCTCCACCCCAAAGTCTCTTTGGTGTGACCAAGTTCCCTACCCACATGGAGGCTCAGCTGGTACCTGAGCCCCTCATGGTGCGCCACTCTGGAAGACTAAGGAACAGGAGCAGCCTGTTCTAAAAACAAGGGAGCACCTTTCCTCTCTCCATATGTTGACAGAGCAAGGCTTAGGTCTGGGCAGGCCTGTGTGGTTTAGCTCCCCACAGAGCATCCTCCTATAGGAGGTGATGAAAGGGACTGACCACCTTCCTTCTTCAGGTGTGTCTTCAAGTGAGGTAAGGGTAGGGAGAGCTTTATGTTGTGGACTTTGTGGCTTTTGCTGTTGCTGGCATGAGCTGACGGTCACGGTCTTCTATGAATGGTGAAGGTCAGTAGCTGTCCTTCAAAGAGAAGTGGTGCACAGCTGCGAAGGTAAGTTTTTAAGTTTGTCATAAGGCCTGTTGACCAAAGCAGCCTTCTCCTTTTTAGATTAACATTCATATAGCCTTCTGTCTGCATTTAATGATAGTGACAAATTTCGACTCAAACTATTAGCAAATTCAGGTTGTTGTCACCCAAGGAAATAAAAAAAAAAAGAAAGAAGAAAAAAAAAGAAAAGAAAATACATGACTTACTGTCAAAAAGCTAAATATATCACACTCTATTTAAATCTACTACTGTGACAGTAGCTTACTACTTCACTAAATATAAATAACTTGTCAGTAATGTTGATATTAGCAATTACTATTAATGAGTAAAAGAAAAACATTAGCCCTTTTTGTGTTAATATCCATGAATGAAGTGTTTCATAAATTGAAATTTGGGGGAACATTGACAACTAAGCTTTTTATAAAGATAAATTATTTATAAATTTTGTAAGTTTATTTCAAAGCTTATTAAAATTATTGTACAGGAAATAGTACTGTTGTGTAGGAAATACTAGGCTTCAGTTATCTTTCACTACTCTGAAGAACTAGAAAAGGAATTTTTAAGGAAAAGCTGTGTTCAGCCATTGATAACTTTTCCTAAAGCAAATATGCTCACTTAGTAAAACCAACAGTATCCTAAAGCCTTATTCTTTCAGTCATTATTAAAGCAAGGAAAAATTTTCTATTTTTTTCTATGTCTTCTGCCATGACCTTGGTCATTGTATGAACCTTGGTTTGAATTTATGTGCACATACTGAGAACATATTTCATAAGAATCAATATTTAAAAGATACTTAGGTGATTCTTTTAAAAACAAGCTAATGTTATGACATGTGATTATTGGGAAATGCTATATAAAATGCCTGTGAACAGCAGTAATTTTATCACTACTGTCATTCTGCAGAATCAAATACTCATTCTGTCCTCATAGATTTATTTGCTTGTGAAATGGAGAACATAGGTAGTGTGTTTAACCCTCTGAAAATATTACATTAAAAGCATTCTTTGATGTTGGCAAACAAATGTCAAATACTTATCTAAATCCCACAAAACTATACTGGTAAATTTCTTCTGTTTATTATCATCATGCCAAGAATTCCAGGATATTTTTTATGTATAACAACTGTCTCAAAATTATGCACTAGAAGCCAAATCCAAGACAGAAACTGTCTTGGGGTTACTACAGTTCTGTTTGTGATTGCCAGTCATATCTGGAATTAACAGAACAACACAAACATGGCATTTCTGTAATTTAGTCAGGTGCAGAGTGCCTTATATGCACTTTATCAGCTATTTCTAGACATCCATGATCACAGCTAGGCTCAATGAAACTAGTCTGAGCAACCCAAGCTGTGGTCATGTTGGTATTCACAAACTAAATCTGATCTGTGTCTAGTTCTTCTTGTATGAACAAAACCTAAATTTAGTGTGAGATGTGTGTATCAGGAAAAAATGGGACAATACTGGTTAAGTTAAAAAATGGAAAACTCAGCAAAACAAGATCTTTGCTTTTCTTGTAGACACTGTTGCAAGGATTGGAAGCTTCCTGAAGCAGGTTATTAAGACAGCTTTGCGGAGTTCTTTAAGAGTCTTCTTTCAAGGATGAATGATGTGGAAGTGAAAAGGACAGAGGTCCTTTTTTGAGAATGAGTAAATGGCCAGAGGAATCCTAGTTCCTTGGAAATAAATCTTGATAATTAGGTTGGAAATAGCCTGTGAAGTGCATACCAGCAGCTTATGATGAATGAGATAGAGAAAAGACAACGAATAATACCTACAAAAAGAAAGACGACCTGAAAAACTGCTGAACTTGGAAAAGAATAGTTATAACAAGGCTCTTTGTGCTGGAGCTTAGTGGTAAAAAATTAACTTCTCTGCAACAGAATTTTGTATTCTCTGATTCTGACAAGTGCCATCTTAGTTTTCATTTCTTTTTGCCTTTTTACTGCCCTTTTTAAAAGACAGTAGACAACAGACATGAATTAATTGACTAATATCTTTTATTCTGTTGTTCATAAGCAATCATCAGCAAATCTGTTTCAGAATCCAAAAGTCTCCAAAGTTGCATTCTCTCCTCTTTAGCATCCTGGACATATTACACATTTGAAGATCTGGTTGCAGTTGTCAAAGTAAAAAAACAAGGAATGTGAGAGACAGACATATATGACACTGAAACATCTACTCTACTTCATATCAGTGTTCCTATCAAACAGACAACTGTCTTTGATAAGGGATCCTTTGGTTTACATAGTTTTAATGAATGTTTCTGATAAAATACATGTATGATGCAGTGAAAATACATTACAAGTATCATAATTAGGGCAAACAAGACTCTAGTGAACTGATTTTTCATTTCTAGTCAGGACTGTCTGAATACTTTTTGAGGTCTGCAGGATAAAAATTAATTAGGTAAGTAGACATATCAAGATACTGATATTTTATAACTCTCTTGGAATATACTTACAAACAAATAATGATTAAAAACCTAAAGAAACATTAAGAGGCAGGAAAACAAATGCAAAAAGGAAATTGACTTATCAGTACAAGGTAGTGGTAGAACTGGAAAAGTATCCCTGCTTCATTCCTTGTTCAATGCTCATATCACCTGAATTCATTGCTTCTGTTGGTTAATTGCAGAAATGACCATGAGACTCTCTGAATCTTAAATATGGCCATCTTTCATTTCCCTAAAAAGTCAGTTTTGGTTCTCCATTGGAACCAAGTAAGATTTAAACTGCCTTTCAATGAAAACACAGTTCTATGTCTTGAATGTAGAATTGTTCTCCAGCTAAGATGAATTGTGGCTAAACTGTATAACTATCTTTTAAGTGTCAGAGAAACTTGTAATCTTCTGCAGGGTAGCAACTATTGTGCAAGTGAATCAGTTCAGCTTCATTTTTTACTTTCTCATATAGTGTATTTAAGAAGGCACAGAGTCTACATGCATTTTACAGACTCTTGTGTTTTTCTGTCTCTATTTTCCAGTAAAGCTAGAGAATGTTTAAATCTAGCAACTGAGGTCACAGATGTGTGTTTCGAGTTCACTTACCTAATGTTTCCATTGAACTATATTCTGTAGTATAAGTCAGTAATGGAAGATTTATAGAAATTAAACGAGAATTAATGAACAAAGTAATGAAGCCCACCCCCTAAAAAACCCCCAAACAAACAAAAAAAAAACCAACAAAAAAAAGAAAATTAAAAAAATCAGTGAGTCATTAACTATGAAATTGCATTTGTGTTAATAAGTTATAATTGTGAGGAACATTCTAAGAATTCAATTACCATTTAATACAATAGCCTGTACCAATTTAATTAGATATAACTTAGCCTACAGACATACACTATTAAAAATTCCAACCTTAATAATTCTGTCTTGCTAATATTCATTGGATTCATCCACATCTAAATTTGTGCATCATTGAGATATAAAGCTAGTAACTTGTTTGACCCCTGCTGACCAGAGTTTAAAAAAAATAGATAAAAATGACTGCTTATATGAATGATTGCACGACATGTAAATTTTGTTAAATACTTCCCCTGTTTATATTTCTGCTTGAATATATGTGGTTTTATTTTACACAACACTTCATTTGTTTCTATGACATGAGACATGGATGCAAATTTAGTTGTGGATTTAGTATCTTCCTTAAATTAAAATATGAATTAATGACATAATGCAAAGGCAATCTTAGAAATATTAAAAAAAAAATCAAAAGAAATGTTGCAGAAAAATCCCCAAAGTATTTACCTGACATCAGTTATTACATAAGAACATACATCTGCATTATGTTGAGCATCTCTCAAGTTATACTATACAGTTTGAATTGTATTTACCTCCTTAAAATGAAAACATTTGACATCATCTGTGATGTATTCAGCAGCTGGCACGGTGGGACTTTAAATCCTCAGCAAGTTGAAAGTTCACTGAAAGCCTTTTCCATCACTTGTCCCTGTGAATTGACATAGGCAGGCCACAACAAACTGTTGAGTACTTCTTCATATATTCACAACTCTACTCCTCAGCCGTTCTCAGAAGTGCACTTGATGCAATGTGCCATTACTGACGTTGGGTCCGTTCTTCCCTAAGATATGTGCTACATGTAATACAAATAATCCTAGAAGTAAAATATCCCGACCATAGCTAAACTGGAGCAATAACCAAAGCAGCACATCCTCTCAGTCATGCAATAAGCCAGCAAGTTTCTGCATGTACTTTTGAAGTTTTTTGTCCTCTGTACATCTTTCTTTGGTGCTGTTTGCCAATATTTAAGTTAATCTTGTTAGATAACTTAAATCCTGTATCTTGAAGTAACATGCTTTACCCAAGATGTATAAATCACATTTACATACATGAACTGTCTTGATTATCAGCTTAGCTTGACTAAAAATTTGCAGCACCCAGATTATAACTGAACTGGCCATCCATACTGAAATACTAGGATATAAACATAAAGTTGTCTCATAAGCAGAACATGTATCTTCATCTTTTTTGACTCGGATTGTCAGAGTTATTTAGATATTCAGATATGATGCTTCCATTGAAATCGATATATTTCTGAGAAGCTGGAGCCTTGCTAGCCCTCCAATGCAGCAGTTGATAGCATAAACAATATTTCATGACAATGAAGCACAGCATAAGTTTCCTTTACTCACTTGAGTAAATGTTCACTGGCACTTGAGAAACAGAGAAAATTACAAAGGTTATTTGATGTCCAGTGGCCCCAGAAAACAATATAAAGAAACATCAGTCTTATTTTAGGTACAATCATGATATGTTCCTACTCTTTCTAAAATATATGTATACCCACACCACCACTATATTAGCCATTTTATCGCTGTTCTTCTTAAGCTGGCTTTAGCAAACTTCAACTTTTAAACTTAGCTTCCCACCATTTCCAGGTCACAATTTTGTACTATAATCAGAGTATTATAAATAGTTCTCAATTTTTTTGCACAACAAATCTCTTTATAATCACCCCATATATCAGTGAAGCCTACATACCCTGAATAGTATGCATACCAGAGCTGGAGAACTGCTGTCACAGCAGATGGTAAGATATAGCTTTCAGATCCCCATTTTTCTCTGCTTGTTTATGAAGACACCATCTTTCAAAAAAGAAAAAGCTTTTTTCCTTCCACTGTTGTTTGATTACTCCCTGGATGAATGAACTTGAAAACATGGCTTTTGCTATGTTTTCCTGCATTTGTTAACTTTCTTCTGTAAAGGAACAAGTAAAAATTTTGCATAGGTGTGTGTTAGAAGTTTTGGTTTACTTTAACCATTCAGATACTTTTTCTACAGCTGTTAAAAACTTGTTTATAAGATATGAAATATCATTGCAAGAAGTTCACTGTTTATATTTGTGGAAAAAAATAATTAAAAAGTGTACTTGGGAAATTTCAGTTACTAGGTCCCACATATTAAAAATACTCTTATCTGAAAAATGGATCAGTGCACGAAGACTGGAGGGCTGCAAGGCTTGTTGATAAGTAGCTCATATTAGAATTTAGATGCAAGCATTTTAAATGAAATTACTGGGGAATAAAATGAGGAAATTAGGATATTAAGAACCTATAATAGCATAAATCTTATTTAGTTGTTGAGAAGATATATTTTAAAGCCATTATGAGCTTCAATGACCTACACCAGAAGAGAAAGAGGAAAAAAACTCGTAAAGTTTATAGCTCATATTTACAAGCTACACTGGAATTTTTAGATTTTTAATTTTTTTTTAACAACATGCCTGTCTAGCCTGCTAATTTTCCTTCAGTTAATCTGCTTTTTTTCTCCAGCTTAGGATATAAAGATGACAGTACAAATACTTATAAGAAGAGGCTTAATACTGAGCATAACTGCCTAGCTGAATTTTGCTATGACCAATAAAATGAGGTAATTTGAATAAAACCAACAAATTTTGTATAAAATACTTTGGATCAAATGTTGTGGTCTTGTGTCAATGGATTGTTGTACAAAATTGGATTTTTTAAATTGTAGTCATAGATGAACAAAAGAAAAGAAATATATTCTAGTACTTAAAAAAAAATAAAATTCTTGGCAAATCCAGTTATTTATACTCTAGATTGCAGGAAACTAACAATATCTCACTTTAATTCATAGATATTTCTGCTCTTCACAGATTTAATGTGGGTCATGTAATGCAATGACCTCTAGGCAGACAGTTTCTTCAGGTTTGACATTGCTCTATCAGAAGTCTGAAATTCTTTGGATGTTTTGAGAACTTTTGAGGGATCATAACAGGCCTTCATTACCCCTTTATCTAACATTCTTAGCAATTCTGTATCTTGGAGGGTAATGCAGTTAAGGATACTGTGTCCATAGTTCTTTTATGGGTATGCTAGGAAGGTTAGTAATGTAAACTACTGAATTAAACTGATTGACTTTTATCTTTTCCTTTATTTATTAGGAATTATGCTGCCTTCAATCCCATTTAAAGGAGGAAGAGTTTTGCAGTGAAAAAGCAACATATGACATGAATTAAGAGGGAAATATGAATGTTGTGTTTTGCATCATAAACACATAAACATCTGCAAAAAAAAAGTAGTGAAAAAGTTAGGATTTTTTTGAAAGCTTAACCACTATTTGTATCAGTTTTCAAAAAAAAAATAATAAATCACTACTGAAAAAGTAACAACCATTCAAAAAAGGACAACTTGTATCTAAATAATAGAAAGAAGTCATTTTAAGTTTACATATCATCCTTTTTCCATATATATACTATTGATACTTCCTTGAACATAATGTAAAAGAGCTATAAATTCCCCCATATTTGTTTCTGTAGAAGTCATGTTTAACTAGTGAGTGACTGAGAAGGGGAGTATTGAAATAAGTGCTTCATCTTGCAAAAAAGTCACAGAGAGAGCAACTTTACCATGGTACTGTATTTTTCATACGGTAACATTTTGCTACATGGATTTTGAACATATGTATTGTTGCTGACGTAGCATGCTAGCAGTAGGAAGTTGGAACCTCTTTGGATGAGATATATTACTTTCCTCATGTATTCCTCTGAGAATGGACCTTAGTTGTCACTTAACCCTTCTGTCTATAATCTCTCTGTCTTGCAACATACATGGAAGTAAGAATCAAATGTGTAAATGATTTTCTAAAAGCAAAGACCTGCTTTGAATAGTCTGCGAATCCAAGTACTGACAATAAGGAGATGTATTCATCATTTTTTTCTTCAGTCCATTTGCTTTGTTGGTAACAATAAAATTTTCAGATATTGAGCAACTTCTCAGTAAAAATCTTCTCAGCAAGTGATCCTCTTGTGTGTACTTTATGGTGTGTAGCTGACATGGATTACTTCACAAGGATGATCAGAACAGATAAAAACAATCTTAAGAATCTAGATCTGCAAAGGCTCCTAACAAACTCAAACAATCCTAGCAGTTCCGTGTCTTGCAATTTTATTGCTGTGTTACACATTCCTTATTTCTTTCTTTCAGGTCCAGAATACCTGCATTCATATAAGGATCAGATTTTTATTAAAAACAGAGTTGCCACTCCATTAGTACGGTGGCAAGAACTCATGAAAGAGACTTCCAGTGAAGTGTTAAAGCAAAAAAGTAGAAAGTGAACTTAAAATAGTATTGTCTGAGTTTATTTCAAAATTGCATGTGCTTTTGAGTCCATCACATTTGGTAATGTGACTTACACTTTTAAAATGTGGTTGTGAAGAAACCTGTGCCTTTCCTCTTGACTCAAACTGCAAAGCTGTCTCCAGGCGCATGCACTAGATTCTGCTTGGATGAAACGAAACCGTAAACTCCAGTAACAGTTTTACTAATGGGAGATGGTTCCATATACGTGTTCTCTGGCAGGAGCAGGTACTTAGACTACTTTTGCTTGTCTTCTACTAGTCAGTTGACCCTTGAACATACAGACAAAACAGTAATGTCCAGGTAAACAGAAACAGACTTTGTTTTACACTTACACATCTGTAAATAAAAATAGTTAACCCTGATCTCCTTACAGACAATGATTAAAAATCTGAGTTCATAATTTATACTGTTCTGTCAGTAGAAGAAGTAAAGGGGGATAAAGATGAAAAGAAAACATTTCTGAGTTAGAATTGCAAAACCCTCACATTCAAAATCGTAAAGCAGATTAAATGTCTCCGAAAAATTAAAAAGACCCATCAATAAAAAATAGCATGTGAATGGCTGAAATAGAAGTGAATGCCTCATTTATAATAGCCCTCTTTAGCCAGAATTAGAAGCAAATTATTTTCGTAAAAATAAAATTCTTCAAGAAATGCAAGAGATGTTAGTAAGGCAAAGTTTTTCCTGTTACTATTGCATATGCAACTATAGCGCAGACAGTAAGCAGTGAGCCATGACGGTAATTTTTCCTGGTAGCTTTACACTTAATGGAATGCAGATGCGATGATAAATTGAAATATGCTGCAAAATCTAAGATGCCACTGAGAGCAACTATAAAATGAAATCTTTGCTTCTGTGGAAAACAGAGAAACTCAGAAGTTCTTTCTGTTTGTTAATCTTATCTACAACTGTGTTTCTCTGTGTACATTTACAGAAGAGATGGAATGTTATGCTCTTGAAAGTAATACAGGTAGATATAGGTCACAACAAACCACTACAACAGGAGAAAAGGTCATAATGCTGAAGGATGGAACAGATTTGTCTATCATCTGAGCTAAAAAATTAGTAAGGGTAATTGAAAATCTTTCCAAAGATTGTTGTTAAATTCAGTATTGTATTTATTTATTTAAGGAAAATGGGCATAGAAAAAAATGCCATTTGTATCTCTAAAAGCTACTCTTATTCACAGTTGAGTATGGTTGGTGTCATCTATTTTCAACGTGCTATAGGGACTTATTTAATTCTACCTTTATTAATCCAATGCTCTACATTGTTGCAGATTTCTTTTTTTTTAATAGTGTTGCATTTGTTGTTTCTCTGGATTCAGCCTGCATAACGTGATGTAGTGTTTCCAAGGAAAACAACACTGAGAGGTGGGAAAGAAATATGTAAAATATCATAGCAGGTAGATATCCCTTAAAAACACTGGTCCTTTAAGAAAGAACAGACACATTTCTTGTGTGTTAGAGTGATAATATCTAAAAAAAAAATAATAAAAAAAATCCTTTGCACACAAAGCTCTGTGGAATTCATTAACTGTGAACCCTGGAGTTCACAATTAAACTTACTAAACAGGAATATTTTTGGATCCTCCCACGTATTTATTTGTAAGTAGTGTAAACCAAAATTAAACCAAAGATTTGCTTCTGGCACTTCAGAGTGGTTACTCAAGTGCTGTGCAGCAGCAAGCCTTTCTCAAAAGTAAACTTCAGCAATTAATTACGGAGTAAATTAAGAGAGTACAATAGTTACCTTTGCTAAATGTACGACATAGTTGAGAGTGGCTGAAACAATTTGAGCTAAGGCTCCACAAATACAGTTTATTTGTAAGTTGTATTAAAAAAAAAAAAAAAGAAATTATCCAGACATTGGATTGGGTAATATATATACTAAAGAATCCTGCTTTTCTTTTTCCCTTGCAAATATATATATGTATCTTTATCTTTTTTTCAGTTGTAATTTAACTCAGTAATGAAGCCCAGTCCTTCAGACATGACAGTAAAAGTTCAGTTTTCTGCAGGGTAAAGCAATACTGTTTGTAGAATAGAGAAGTACGACAGTATTTTCCTTCTCGTCTGTATCTACCTTTTGCTGTCACTGAGAATGTCAAATGCAAAAAACACCCATGAAGTCTCTGTAACTCCCACTGGACAAGGAAAAGACCCAGAGATTGATTTAGCTCAACCAATCAAACCCATCAAATCTGAACGCCCTCTTGAATTACATATTTGGATTTAAGCTTTTCCTCATCCATATGACATGATTTTCTTCTAAATAGCCATATGCAAGCAAACATCTGATTTTTTTAATAGTAGCTGCCAGGTGAGAACTTCATTTAGTCATTCTTGGGACATCACAGAGATCTCCAATTTAAAATTAAAAAAAAAAATCAAGTCACTGGGAAAAAGGAATTGCTGTAAAAAGAAAAATTTGAAGATTACTGTTGTCTGTAGAAAGAATTTGTCTTTCCTTCCTTCCAGAGCTGAAGAAGTTGAAGTATACTTAGATGTGGGTTTGGTGGTTTTTTTGTTGGTTTTTTGTTTTTGGTTTGGTTTGGTTTTTTGTTTGTTTGTTTGTTGGTTTGTTTGTTTATTTTTTTCTTTGTCCCTGTGATTCCCATACCAACTCACATTTCAACAGAAAACATACTTCATGCATTAACTAAATTCTTTCAAAGTCCTTCCCCGGTTGGTAGGAAGTTAAACAATGTAAAAAGAAACCTTATTGCATAAACATGATACATTCCATAGAGAAAAGTCAGCCCCCATATGAAAGAAAAATGGAAATATGAACTACTTTCCTCTGCTATTTAATATTTAGCAATTTTTATTAGACACTAGCGTTATGAAATGCTTATCTGGAGCATATGCCTTAGAAGGCAGATGAAGAGAAAAATACCACTGAGTTTACTATGAGTTCTTGCCTCACTTATCAAAGACACTTATCACTGTTAGCTCACTGTTTTTACTCATTATGCTTTTTTAAAAAATCAAAACTCTGTGGCATATCGTCTTGAAGACTGGATTCTACAACAGCCAGAGAACATATTTCACTAGCTGTACTTGAAAGAATGTACTCTTACTGGCAACTTACTTTTCCTTTTATTTTATTTTATTTTTTAACTTACTTTGTTGTGACGCTCCCATATGGAGTGAGTGGAATAAAACTTTATCCAGATATAATGTGGATTTTGAATAACAAGGTGGCAGATTAAAAAAAAATTAAAATGTTTTTTCTGGCTTAGAAAACACTCTTCATGCTTCTAAGCCACTTTTGGAAAATTGTCCTACAATTTTAGTTTTACAAATTTGATATAAATTACAGCTTGGAAAGTGATAAATTTAAAACCAATGCATTTGTAAACTGATTAATCACAAAATAAGATTTTAATGAAACATGATTGTTGATGTTAGAGGAGTACAATTTATTAAAGCACAGAGAGCACTTCTATCATGAGACAGAAGTATGTCAGACTTATTTAACATGTTGTTACCAGAAATTAACTCCCTCACAATTTACCAGCATTTAATTTACACCAGAGTTTGATATTGATGAAATTGGACCAAGTGCACACGACACTTGGATGAACTTGTGACATCTTAAGTGTTTGTGTACCTAGTATGTGTTTTATGCCTAATCTGTGACAGATTATTCTCTACATGGATTAGATATAATACCATAAATCTAAAAAAATCATACAGTGGTAACTTGCAAAGCTCCTGATTGGCTAAAGCACCTTTTCAGAGTACTGTCACCTGGCTGTTTGAGAGAACTGATCTCTGTCAATTCTTGCATTCTTGCAGCTTTTAGTTTCAAAAATCTCAAAACCCTTGGACCTCTATGGCCAAATGTCGCTACACTGTTTCTCTGTGACAAGCTTAACTCCAGAAAATACATATGCTGATCTTGTATTGCTCTTCTAAGTACTTGGGCATTCTTTCTTTCAAGTAGAAGATGAAAAATTTCCCTTGAAGACATGAAAAATTTATACTATGAAATACGGGGAAAAAAACCCGAGTGACCCAAAGAAAATTAATAATCAAGAGAAAGTTAATATACTATATAATATATTTTTGATATGAATGTTTAAAAATGATGCATAGTTAGGCTTTCTTAACTTATATAAATCTACTCTGTTTAGTTTTTTAAGTTCTCCTCCTTATATATTTCATGCATATTGTGCGACAGTGTAGAAATGCAGACATGGAAAACTTGATCCAGAAGCGAAATGTAAACTGTTCATTTTGTAAAGGGTAAATGGACATTATTGCTTGTTTGTTATGGCAATCTGTTTTTCTTGTGGTTTTTTTTTCCATACATGTTTGTTTTTGTATACTCTTTAAATGTAGCCCATAACAAATGTCTCAGAGTAGGTCTGCTTTCCTACATTAAATAATTATCCATTATGTAGTTTCTCATAACGACTGTTTTGCATCAGGTGTATTAATTTATAGCAGTATCTATTTAAAATAAAATAATCTGTATGGTAAAGTTCCAACACATTTAGGATGAATTTACTGAGGATTATTTAAAATTTACATTCAGTTTAACACAGTTATCACAAAAACATATAGTGTTGAAATTGTCATATGGGCTCACAGCCAGAGTTGTCTAGCTTTGTAGTCTGAGAGACTGGGGTGCATCAGTAAAGGATGAATAAACTGAATAAATAAGAAAAGAAACAATCTACATTCCACTTATAGTTCATTTTAGGCATACATACTTGCTTTCTTCCACATGTCTATAAGACAAATTTAAGATACTTTTTTTTTTAAATGCTTAAAATGTCCAGACACAATGAGTATGATTTTATCTCCTTTTGAACTTCTAAGGATTTCTACTGTGTGTGTAACTTACTACTTATATGTGAGTTTTATATGAAGTTAGAAGAAGATCATCAGAGATTCAGAGAAATAGATTGGGTTGAGAAGGTAGGAGACATTTATGCTGTCATTCCAGTATTCTCCCCGTACACTTTTCCTTTCTTGAGGGCTGTGAAAAAACTCTGAACCAAACAGAAGTAACTTAGTCCATGCATATACAACACATGGACTTCTGTCTACTAATCACACAAGCTCTTTTTGTTACACAAGGTAACTGCCCATGTTGAAGAACACATACTAATTATTGCATAACCTCATATACTCCACGATGACATACATGTTCACCACACAAGATGGGGAGAGGTTATTGCCATTCAGTACAGCTAATCCTTTTTTCACAGAGTTTGGGATTGTGATCTCTTTTTCACAGAATCACAAGGGTTGGAAGGGACCTCGAAAGATCATCTAGTCCAACCCCCCCCCGCCAAGGCAGGGCCACCTAGAGCACATCACTCAGGAACATGTCCAGTCGGGTTTTGAATGTCTCCAGAGACGGAGACTCCACAACCTCTCTGGGCAGCCTGGTCCAGTGCTCTGTCACCCTCACAGTGAAAAAGTTTTTCCTCAAAAAAAAGTTTTTCCATCCTTCTTCAGGTTCAAGTCCTGATAAAGAAAAGAGTCAATCTTAAATATTGATCAAGGAGCAGGAAGGAGGCAGTGCAAAAGGTTGATGGTTTCACTAATCAGTTTCTGGACTATGACGCTGTTCTCTGTCCAAAATATTTGTCTTAGATTTATTCCAGCCAACAACTGGATTGTAGTCGTAAGATGAGCCATCTTACATGGAGGCACTTGAAGGAAATTCTGATGATTGAAGTTGGAGTGAGTTTTGCTCCTAGATTCATTCTTGACAAATGAATATTTCTTGTTTGTTTGAAGCCTGTTACGCTTTTCGTGGTTTCAAAAGTTTGGCTGTACCTATAAAAAATGTAAAGAAAGGTTTAGAGTATCCAGCACCCTCTAGCACTGCTTATGAAGATTTTTTTTTTTTTGCATGTGTAGTTCAACCTTTCACTCTTGAACAGTTTAGATAGATACATTATTTATCTGTCATTGATTTTCTAAATTATGTATAAATAGAAGATAAATCATGGCAAAGAGTGTAATTGCACTGATGGCAAACAGTAATAGCATAGTTACCATATGAGTTATCACAGCCAATTTCACAATAACTTCTCATAACACCATTTTCTCTATTCTATAAAATGGAGTTAGAAGTAGAAAATTTGTATTGAGGAGATAAACAGAAGATTGTTGCTAGTGTTCCTCCCATATTTCACTCCCACTCCATCCTACTTATCAGTAAACAGAACCAATTACATTATTATCCAAAAATCGGAGAGGAAAATCACGTAGCTTTTATGTACGCATTTGCAGTCATTTTATGGTAATTTATACAAGATCAAGAAAATGTGCATCCCCGTTTGATATCTTTTGTCATTAGTTTGGTTAGATTAAAAAAGTTGCAGTCACCTCATGGAGCCTTCACTGGGGGAGAGACGCCAACAAGCACACAGATGATAAGCCCTATTGTCAGCTTAGTAAGAAGACTTTTAAGAGGGTGGCATATAAATTAATTAGGTAATGCTAGTTGAATGCTCTAAAGATGAAAACAAAGAGTTTATCTGTGTTTCTCCAAATACTGAGATACAGGAAAGGACATGGGAATCTACTATCATATAAATTTTTTCCCCTCTGGCTGCATGTCCTGATTTTATTCTTACACAGAGCAGATGGAAAAGGCATTCCTATCAGGGTGATAAATAGTGTGGCAGAATGGTCTTCCTAGTGAGACTTACACAAGAGAAACCAGGAGCTTATCTTCACTCTATCTGGGGATCACTGCACCTCTGCGGTATTGCTGCTCTGGAGAGTGAATGCATCTGCTGTCAAAACGTCCAGTAATAATCTCAGCTGCATACTGTTCTAGCAATTGGGAAACATCCCAGTGTCAATTTACTTTCCTCTCCTGCTTGATCAGGCACTTGGCTTTAATGCACAACTTTATCTCCAGTGCAGGCCAACTGTATCTTATGGCAGGAAACAGCATTTAAATATTCGTTGCTGAATCTAATGAAATGCTCTCTCATTGCCAGAGTTTAGTACTGGATATAATCTCTCTCAGGCCTTATGTGCATTCAGGTACTGCAGCAAGAGAGCTCTTCAGAGCTAGTGCTGCTTCAGCTGTTCCAAAAGTAGCTGTAAAGTTGCTACTACAGACTCCTTAGCCTCCACAAGCCTTCAGAAATCTACCCATGGCTCAATTAGCACTGATACAGTTGAACTGGTGATAAGACCAACGGGAATTTGTGTGCAAATGTCTAACATGTAGACAAAGTTTAGCCTGTCTCAGAGATGTAAATGAACGCGGTGTTAGCAGCATTGACACAGGAGTCAGGGACATGAATACTCTTTTTGCACTGAGGCAACAAAATTATGCTAAGAGCAATGGTATTCATGTACTCCTTGGAGAAACTTCAGACTCCAGTGAAGAAAGGCTCATAGACAGGCTGAATTTGTGTCAGACTGGGAAAGAAAAGCCACAGAGCCCATCTGTGGAACTGAGAATGTTGTTGCCATGAATCTCTCAGTAAGTAAAAAAAGGGGCTTAAAGTGATTGTGGATTTGGTATTTGCTATTCATCTGTGTTCAGAGCAAATACGCTGAAAGTCATATGAATATTGTTATTAGGTTATTTCCTAATACTGAGTTTTAATCACTCCTAGTGCTGGGCTATAATCAAAAAATATTTTAATGAGTTATGTGAGCCCCATGTTTTTAACTTTGTTGGCATCTCTGCTTTTTCTTTCGTGCTTATTAGAGAAAGATTATACAGCTCAGACAAAGCATGCTGTGATAGGCACAGCAGCTATACACAGCTGGTACGGGATTGTTTTTTTTTTAATTCAATACATATCCTGGCCAGTAGGATAAAAGAGCAATCTTTTGCAGAACAGAAAAGGAAGAACTAGAATAGCCTCAGGTACAAGAAATGGGTATTTCACAACTCAATATTTTAGTAGACAGTAGTAAGTAATAAGGAGAGTGATGGTATAAGCCTGGAGAGAAACTTGGAAAGATACAGGGTAAAATATATTTGGAGAGGAAAAAATATCCTTCAGCTTAAAATAAAAAAATAAACATTTTACTATTTGTATTTCAGAGTAGCAGGGGTTTTTCTGTGGGTTTGTTTTTTTGTTGTTGTTGGTTTGGTTGGTTTTTTTGTTTGTTTGGTTGGTTGGTTTTTTTTTTTTTTTTTTTTTTTTTTTTTTTCTGTCGTAGGGTCTGAAGAGGGTGTCAGGTTTAGCTGTATCGATATTTTGTATCCATGGCCCAGAAGATCTGGGGTAACATGCTACATTCTTTCCCTGGGTAGCACAGTGACTAAACGGATTTGCTCTCCTCGAAGCACTGAACTGATTTCGTTCAGAATACATCCTGAAGCAATTCCTGGGAACATTACAATCTCACGTTGTCCTTTACTATAGGTTTGCAGCTTCACTGAATATAATTTTTCATTTCTGTGCATTGCACTTACCAGGAAATAGGAGAAGCACAGAAAATTATTAGTGGCGGCCTTTTTTTTTTTTTATTTTCTCTTTTCTTTGTGGTGTTCCTATCTATTGTGCTGTCTTCAGCCACTAATACAAACAAATACAAACAGCTCAGACAAAGCATGTATTTATTTTTACAAAGTTGCATTTACTTATGGACACCGCTAATCTTTTCTTTACAGCCACCAGAGCAAGTCAGCAGCAACAGAATGGTGGCTAAATGAAAACTAACAAGACAAAACTGTGACTGTAACCAGCAGTAGAACCTCAGCGTGAACCTTCAGGAGAGGGTTTACTTTTAATTCTTGCAAGCAAAACTGCGGGGTTCTTTTTGCAAATGGAATTTTAGAGAGTTTACATAGTCTTTGCATCCATGACAATTACTGCACAGCCAAAATCCAGAAACAGATAATCCTTGCAGTTAGCCTGCTTAAGAAGAAAAGGGTTGATAATAATGAAATACTTTGTATCAGACAGTAGAGAAAGTTCTTGTCAAATGACAGAATTTAAAAAAGGTACAAGGAGGACAAGCATTTTTTAGCATACAGTTCAACAACGTAGTTATAGCAGCATTGCTACTGTCTGTAGAGGTACAGAATAAATCTCTGCGTCACTGATAAAAAGATGAAAGATGCAAGTGCAGTGACAGTAAATTCTGCGCTCTACATCAATAGTTTAGGAAGAAGGCCAAATTAGCTCTAGAAAACTAATCATAGAATTGTAGAATCATTAAAGTTGGAAGAGACCTCAAGGATCATCTAGTCCAACCGTTCCCCCACCACCTATTACCCACTAAACCATGTCCTTAAGTACCACATCCAACCTTTCTTTAAACACCCCCAGGGACACTGTGTCCACCACCTCCCTGGGCAACCTGTTCCAATGCCCAACCACCCTTTCCGAGAAGAAGTTTTTCCTCATCTCCAACCTGAACCTTCCCTGGCACAACTTGCAGCCATTCCCCCTAGTCCTGTCACTAGTTATCTGCGAGAAGAGGCCAATCGTCAGCTCACCACAACTTCCTTTCAGGTGGTTGTAAAGGGCAATAAATGGCTGTAACCATTGGGATAGATTTCGGTATGTACTGCTTTAAGTCTCTTTGGCTGACAGGTTAGCTGGTTGGTTAGGAGGGGTTTTTTTAGGAGGGAAGAAGTACCTGCATCTACCAAACTGAGTGAATCACATTCAGTATTTGTTCCATTTTTTTTCCCATTTCCAATAAGCATATGTTTTCTTCAGTTGCTGAAATGTTGCAATGAATGTGTGTATAAGTACAAATATTTGTGTGTATGCATGTATGTATATATCAGAGAATCAGAGATCATTCATAATAGGTGTGTTTAGAAGACTGATATATCTACCCACTTTTGGATTTTAACCCAAAGCTTTCTTCAATTAGTATTCTTTAAGAAGATGTTTCATGCTATTGTTCATTCCTACACAACACCACTAGCTCTCAGAATATACACAGAACCGTTAGTCCTTAACAATTATGCCCTAAATTACTGAACGTACACCACCACAAAAGTCACACTCACAAAAAACTGGAGATATATGGATCCAGACATTATGGATTGTGACCTGAAGTCCTGCTCCAGTCACCAGCACTGAGCCGCTCGCATGCCTCACACACCCTGGTCCCTCCCAGTGGCTAGTTTTTGGGACACACACTACTCCCAAACCAGTGGCTGGGACTGAGACCTCACTCACTCCAGTAGCTGACACCACAGGCCAGACGCACCTATACCCCAGTCTAACTCCAGTTGCTGATGGCAAATCCACTCATACCAGTCCTCAAGCAGCTGACACAGTCCTGGCAGCACACGTAGACACAGGAGAGAGTGAGATTATGCAGAGACATTGCTAAAAAAGGACTTACTAAGAAAATACAGTGAAGTGCAGTGATCAGGTGCAGGTCTTAGATGATAGTGCTGATTGACCCGTTTTACACTTGCCCAGCTCTTTTTATACCTGTTTCTGTCTACCTCTCCTTTGTTCCTCCTCAGGACTTCATCAGTTTACACAGTCCCGCTGGCCCCCCAAACACCCCAGACCCTCAGGTTTACATCCCTGTCAGCTGCAAACTCCCTCTTTGCCTGGAGTTCCTTGGCAGCCCATCAGTTAGTGTGACTGACCATAGAATCATAGAATCATAGGATGGTTAGGATAGAAAGGGACCTCAAAGACCATCCGGATCCAACTGTGCTGCCGTGGGCAGGGACACCTTACACTAGACCAGGTTGCCCAAAGCCCCATCCAACCTGGCCTTGAACACTTCCAGGGAGGTGGCAGCAACAGCTTCTCTGGGCAACCTGTTCCAGTGACTCACCACCCTCACAGTCAAGAATTTCATCCTTATATCTAATCTAAATCTCCCCTTTTTTAGTTTAAAGCCCCATTACCCCTTGTCTTGTCACTACACTCCCTGATAAATGGTCCCACTCCACCTTTACTGTAGGAAAAAAAGCTTTCAAGAAAACGAGATTTACCCTAAGGCCTATTATGTTCTCTTCATAATCCTGTTGCTGATTCCATTTATATTGATATAACCACATTTCTTCAAGGTTACCCAAGGAAACTGATACATGGGACAAAAACCAGACTCCAGCTGGTAACATGTAATTACTATTTCTGACTTTGCAATGGAATTCTTCCATTTGATTAACCTATTAATACTAAAGCATTGTTTAGAAATCACAACAGTTTTCAGCATCAAAGCAGTTAAGGAAAGCCAAAACAACATTTCTTCTCCTTTTAGGTGGGCCAAAAGCATCTGTGATAAGTTCTCTGCCTTTAGAGTTAAGAAATAATATCTTGTATATCACATTTTTGCCATGTTTGTATTTGGTACAGAAGTAAGAAACAATAGACCAGGTTTGCTTCTTGTCTTTGTCTTCGATATGTTTCCCTGTCAGCTTTGTATCTCTGTGTGTTTTGTTGATGGCTTCTCCCCTTTCCTCTCCATTACCCTGATCAGGTAATTCTTCTGAAATGAACATTCCCATATTCCAGTAACCTTGCCAATGAGCACGAATGACCAGATTTGATTCTTGTTACTGCGTCCCTTATCATTTGTTGGTCAGATTTATGTCTCTCTATGTTCTTGTTTATGGCTTCCTCCTTTACTTATTTTCTGGTTTGCACTGAAAAGGTCCTTGGTCTGATACTCCTAAGGAAGCAGAGACCTCTGCTTCCACATACCCTTACAGTACTTAAAAGCCAACTAACTCACCACACACACGCATCCTATAGGACAGCAGAGAATCAAATGGAAGTTGTCTTTAAGCTATGGCGTTTTCAGGAGATATAAAAGACCTGTTTTCCATTCCAAAGATAACAATGTTACTTAGAACTGCTCTGACAGCAGAAAGGGCTTTGAAGGATAGTTGAGATCTAATGTTTAGGAAAGTTTTTGCATATCAGAAGGCAAGGTTTACACTGATGGTATGGTTTGGGAATAATTTTAATTTCAAATGTTCTAAACAAATGCATTGGTGGTTGGTTATTGTTTATTTTGTATTTTTGTATAGTTTTCTCTTTGTTTTTAAAATGAGAGACTTTGAGTCAAATATTTGCTTCCTCCTAGTAAAGACTGGAATAATTTCTTAAATGTCTAGAATTTTCACAAGAAGGGAATGTTATTTTCTGTTCATCTCTAATCATCCTTGCTCAAATACATATTGCTGTAACAGTTGGTCCCCAGAACTGCTCGTACAGTGGGGGTCTGGGGATTTAAACACAAATGAAAAAATCATTAGAAACCTGGCAATAAAAACAGAATATTTGAAGTCCGGAACACAAAGTTCATCAAGTCAGCCATTTCAACATGTGCTTTTGGGGTTTTTGTTACATGCTCTGAAAGTGCTTTCCTTACAATACAGTAGTGTTGCTGGCATCCTGATCACTTTACAGGTGGCGGATAAGCAGAAACAGGGAGGAGGTGTTTTTTTTTTTCTGGAAAAGTTTTAATAAGGAGAAGACTTGGTGGTGTTAACACATATAAGCAAGCCTGTTAATTGAAAAAGAAAAACTACATCATGGAAGATAGAGATACTGGTTAGTTTTCTGACCTTTCAGAGGTCTTTGGGTGGAAAAGACCTCTCTTAGTAAGGGTTCCTGCCTCTAATTTTACTGTCAGATTAATTAATTTATCCCTACTTTTCAGAAGATGGTGTAGACCGTGACATGTAAAGGTAATAATTTTTTCTATATACTTTTTAACCTCCTCTGGTTTTCTAAACATCAGGGAATTATTTGGTCATAACCATTGAATTGAAACATATCACCTGTCAAGTAAAATATCTCGAAAGCTTATCACTGTGTATTTGGCATCTCGAGCTTCAGAGTAAGTGTCAGATCGAAGAGCAATATTTTATGTGATTTCTTTTTCTGCAAAAAAAATGTCACTTATGTTCTTCGCATCATTAACATTTGATAAATAATTAATATCCCTGGGCTTGGAAACACTGAGTATCGTTTTAATGTATATGATTAACTCAGCACATGGAATCAGAATAATTTTGTTTGGAAGGAACCTCCAGAGGTCACCTAGTCCGATCTCCTAGTCAGAGTGAATCAAAGACTGCACAGGGACCTGTTCAGTCCAGTTCTGAGTATTTTTCAGGAATGGAGGTTCCACAGCCTCTGAGAAACCACTTCCTGTATTTCACCACCCAGTATGGTGGTATGAGATGGATCACCTTTACATTTCAAGACAAATGTGAGGGTTTTTTCCTCATTTACCTTACAAGGTGCATCTTGAAATGCAGAAGAAGGAAATTACTGAAGACGTGACAGCATGAGCAGCAGATCAAGGGAGGTGATTATGCCCCTCTGCTCTGTGAGACCCCACCTGGAGTACTGTGTCCAACTCTGAGGTCCCCAGTATAGGAAAGACGTGGAGCTCTAGGAGCAAGTCCAGAGGAGGGCCACAAAGTTGATCAGAGGGATGGGGCACCTCTCCTACAAGGACAGACTGAGAGAGGTGAGTTTGTTCATCCTGGAGAAGAGAAGGCTCCAGAGAGACCTAATTGCAACCTTCAAGTACCTAAAGGGGACCTACAGGAAAGCTGGCGAGGGGCTGTTTATTAGGGAGTGCAGTGATAGGACAAGGGGGAATGGCTTTAAACTAAAAGAGGGGAGATTTAGATTAGGTATAAGGAAGAAATTCTTTACTGTGAGGGTGGTGAGGCACTGGAAGAGATTCCCCAGGGAAGTTGTGGAGGCCTCATCCCTGGAAGTGTTTAAAGCCAGGTTTAATGAGTCTTTTGGCAACCTGGTCTAGTGAAGAGTGTGGCTGTTCATGGCAGCAGGGTTAGAACTAGATGATCTTTGAGGTCCCTTCCAGCCCAAATCATCAAATCATTCTATGCTTCTATGAAATATCTTGAAGTTTAATCTTGATATTAAGAGCAGATTTTATGTAAAAATCTGCTATTGTTAGAGGAGTTGGATGACATGCATCATGAGTGTAAAGACCTTTTTACAAAAAAAAAAAAAAAGAAACTTTGGCATTTAAAAGCAAGAACAGTTTTAAAATGCCCAAGCTGGAACACCAGTCTAAAAAAGAGAAAGTACTGGAATGTCTATTTTTAAGTGTTGTCTTGTCTCCATCCCCTTTCTCCTTTGTGACATCATACTGCAAACTAAGTACCCATGTGCATACATGGGAAGAGCTTAATACCAAAGAAAAGTATTCACAGACTTGAGCAGATAAAGCACTGGCTATTTTCTACACTAGAAAAACTGATCATAAGCTCCTGAAACAGGATGTAAGACTATTCTTTGAGAGGTGATTGCATTTTAGGTGTGTTTTGCATGTTGCTTTTTTTTGTTTAAAATCTAATGGATGATGTCATCTTCAGTAATCCTGTTGTTTGTGTGTCTATAGATTATGTCCCTTAGAAAAATTCAAGAGAAGCCAAAGGTTCTTATAGAAGGAAAGACTTCTTGGGAATATGATGTAGATATGAGTGAGAACTGAGGAGAAAAAGGTTTTCTTGTACTTATCTGCATGAGGAAGATGTAAAGTCTGGAGGTATTTCACACAGTTAGCAACTTAAGCTATGCTAGGATTTTATTTTATTTTATTT
>VWZZ01005330.1:469846-495116 GCA_013399095.1 Psophia crepitans | reverse complement strand
GGCGGGGAGTTGGGCGGGGTGCGCCCGGCGCAGGCAGCGCGCGGCAAAGGCAGCGCGCGGCACAGCCAGCCCCGGCCCAGCCAGGGCCTGCCGGAAAACGGGGCGCGGAAAAACGGGGCGGGGGGCTGCTCACCCTTAATCCCTCAAAATAGGGCTCGTTTGTTACTGCCTGTGGTAGCCTCGCGGAAATGGATTAGGTGGTAACGCTGAAAGTGTCTCACGTGCGTCCCTGGCCCCAAAATGCCTCACACCTGCCTGATACTCAGAAAGTCACTGTGGGGTCTCAACAGCCAGCAAAACAACAGACAGCTCGGAAATAAGGGAAGCTGTAATTCTGTTCCTTCGTGGTTTTGGGGTTTTGTGGGCTTTGTTTGGCTTGGTTTTTTTGTGGGTTGTTTTTTTTTTGGTGGGTTTTTTTAAAGTATATATTTCATTTTAGGTGTTTGTATAGTTCATATAACCATAATACCCAAGGCCCGTATGGTTTTTATTTCATCTCCAGGAGTAGGAAGAAACCCTAATTCCCATTTTACAGTTGCTGAGCAGACACACAAAGCATTTTTTTTATTATTTTTTTTCTTTGGTAAAGGTCACAGAAGAAGTTCATAATAGAAAAGCAAATAGCGTGAGCCTGCCAGGCACCAGCCTTTGCACCCCCTGAACGCCCTCGTTCTTAATGCTCTTCTAAGTATTTCATCTCCCGCAGTAAGAGAAGTCCTGTTTGTCCCTGCTGCTGAGCACCACTCGTGTTCACTGTTTATCAAAAATAAATAAGTTGCAATTCCAGTTTGACCATGTAATGCTGTCCTTGGAATAACTCGAAGCTGCAAATTCTGCAAATAATGGATTCAGCGTACTGTGCAGGCTGAACCCCGTGAGGAGCGAGCGAACACGCGAGGGAGCTGCGTGGCCTCTGATGGCTCCTGGCTTTAACAGGAGCAAACAGAAAGGCAGCAGAAGCAATTCTGCTCTGATCCACATTTTACCTGTGGCACTTCTCTTCCTCATACTTTTGCTGTGAACTAATAAGGAGGATCTTATTTTAGTTAATTTTTGAGGAGGATTAGGGATCTGTAGTTCCTCACTCCACCACCCCCAATAAATTTATTATTTTTTTTTCTTTTCCATATGGTCATTCTTCAACCTCAGTCTCCACTCATATTTTCTCATATAGCCTAGCCCATTTTCCGATACAGCATGTTTAACACTACTAGATAGGATGCTGCACACTCATTCTCTTTCATATTGTTAAAATTACATTTCTGTCTTTCTTGTCATCCTTGAATCTTCTTCTTTTCTCAAGCCTCTCCCTTAAACTGCTGCCATTTTGGGGAAAAAAAAAAAAAGAAAAAAATCTTATTTCCTTAAGCCTAGAAATTAAAATTAATTCCTGAAAACTTGTCTAATCAAAACTGGAGTCCAATAGAAAACAGCTGGCCATAAGCTTTTTCCCAGCTCTCTCCAGTCCTTGTGACTGCTCAATAGACTTCTTTCCCATTCTGTATCCTTAAAACACACTATCCCCTCACCACCAGTGCTGTCTGCCCTTCTAATTTGTCCTACCATAAAGAAACTTCCTGTGACAGACTCATAGAATATTATAGGAAGTCAGTATACTGTGGGGCTGGCAAACCAAACCCCCACAAATTAAATATTGATAGGAATTAGGAGCCTGAGCGTAACCTGGTGGGACAGACTTATTTCCAGAGAGAAAAATTCAAGAGTCAAGGGCAATGACTGCTGTTGCAGAGCTGAGAGACCCACTGGCAGACTGGAGAAGATAGCCACTACTTCCTCTGGAAGGGAAGAAAAGGGACTAGCAAAAGCTTCAGCTTCCAACATTGCTTTAGGTTTACGTATACTTTCCAGTAATTTAGCTTCAACAACCAGAACACATTTGCTTTTGGAAAATGCCATCGGTTCAGTTCACGGAAACAGACTGCCCAAAAAATTTCTTCTTGGAAAGGGTGGTCGGGCACTGGAACGGGTTGCCCAGGGAGGTGGTGGAGTCACCGTCCCTGTGGGTATTTAAGGAAAGGTTAGACGCAGTACTGAAGGACATGGTTTAGTGGTTAATAGGTGGGGGGGGGACGGTTGGACTGGATGATCCTTGAGATCTCTTCCAACCTTAATAATAATGATTCCTAATGATTCCTAATGATTCCTAATGATTCACAGCCACTCCGCAGCAGAGCTGCTGGTGCACCATGTTGTTTGGGGGCAAACACAGGCACTGGGACTTCTCAGCCAAGTAAAGTGCTTGGTAGCTGGAGTGTGGTTAGGCGACTGTGCTTATGAGCAGCGTCTCTTTACCAAGTGAACCCTCAAAAAAATTGGCAATTGTCAACCACAGTTAGGCACTCCCACGACCAGTTCCAGAGTGTTGTGGAAATTACTTCTGTGGTCAGAGACCCATTGCTTTAGGCAGTGGTTAATATAATCCCTCAAAATGTAATCCTTTCCACAAGCTTCCTTGGCTCCTTCATGAAGAAAGCTAGATCTTTCTGATCTGCTTATATTCTTCTTAGAAGCCTCATTCAGAAGCTTGCTGTGGCTTGAAACTTATTTCTGATGTTCAAACTGGAATTATGAATGGCCACTGTACAGTTCCAATCTTGCCTCAGCTTGGACACCTGTTAATAACTTACCATTAATTAAACAGCTTCCCTTTAGCCTAAATTTACTGCTTTCTTGCATAGCACAAGTCCATTACCCAGTTAGTTACTCTGCTAATCTCTAGTAGGTCCAAATTAGTTAAAATTTTCCACATTATTGAAATCTTTGATACAGTGCAAAAACTGTTTGAAACAGTCACTGTGAATATGAAACAAGTTGCACAAAACCCATTTCTGGTCAATCCAATGTTCTAATTATCCCATTTCCAAGGAGTTCTTTCTTTAGCTCTTCCAATCACCACCCCCACCTCCCCCCAAAGTGCTGCATACTATCAATACCAGAGTAAGTGTGGTATTTGGCTAGACTTATTTCCCCTTTCTTAAATTTAGCTACCGTATTTTCTATTTGCCAGCAGTACAGTACCACTCTGACCCAGATTTCTTGGAAGCCCTCCTGCCAGCTTTGTGTGCCAGCTCCTCCAGGCTTCTGTGACAGAGGTTACCTGATACGTCCCTGCTAAATGCAGTGCGTGAACCTCTGAATTTTGCTTCTTCCTCATTTCCATTTCCTCACCGTCCTTTTAGCTAGCCATCCTGCCTTATCAAAACATCCTCTTACTCAAAACCAAGGGAGTATTTTTGCTTTTTTATAGGAAATAGTCACTGGGCTCAAGTTAGGGACTGTCCTCACTGCATACATTCGCTATTAAAAAGTTAGAGGGTTCCAGACCCGCTTTGACTTCTTTCCACCAGCAATAGAAAGGTGAAAAGTTCTTTCTAAGAGGGAATACTGGATTTCTGAAGATTTTGAGCAGTGTTCCTTAGCTGTAAATATAAATAAATACATTTTCACACACTATTCACTGAAAAATAGTTAGATCAAATGGTTTATTCAGCCACATTGAAACTCTGCCATGACTTGTGTCAGGGCATCACGTACGCTGCTCAGCAGAGCAGAATTTAACATCTGAGGGATGCATTTTTAGTGGCAGAGTGTTTGGAGTAGTTCAATTACGAACAGTACTTTCCAAGGATACAGCCGCTCAGTGTAATGATTTCGTCTGTTTCCTTGGGGGAATTATGTGATGAATCCACACAGAGCATCTGATCGCATTTACCACCTGCAGGTGTTTTTAAGGTCCTTTCTTGGTTTTAGAAACTTTAGAGCTTCACATACCCAATGGATCTGATTATGGGGTTTAGAAAGGGTAGTAAATTATTTTTCATGTATGGGTATTAGTATAGCAAAGACTATTGATACATCAAGGGGCATATCAATTTTGCACATGGTGTACTGCAAAACCCTACCAATAAAGAAATATATTTCTACTGTGGATATATTATTACAAAAGAATGCTGAGTTTCTAAATGAGCCCAAACTTGCTTTTTAAATAGAGTCTGTGTAACCAGCTGTATGGTAATAAACCACTCTGCAGAATATTTTGGGCTTTCTAAGGAATCCATAACACATTTTGAAAGAGGCTTATTTGCACTTGTGCATCATATCTGCTCACATTTAAGTGAAGGAAGATCTTTCCTTGGTACTACAAGATACATTTCCATCTGTTACCACGCACTCAAACCATTATATATTATGCAGTCGAGAAGTAGAGCCCCATTCCAACATTTTACATTAGGCTATGGTCTTTGAGCACAACCATTCCCTCAGTTTAAGATCTGTGACTTCTTTGCTTAGGAGACCTCTGATTAGTTAAAGAACAAAGAATATGAGCATGACAAACTCTCGTGGACTTTTTATTTTAATAATCATAAGAATGTCTCGTGTGCCCGTAAACTAACACAAATACTTTAAAACTAAGCCAGTGATTATATCCCTGCAAGTGCTGTAGTAGGAAACTTCTTTTGTGGACTTCTGCACAGCCTGTAGAAGTAGCTTAACAGGTCTTCACGAGGAAAAAACAAGTATGCTTTTGAACACTAACTTCCTTTTATTTTGACTTCTTTCAGACAGTATCCTTGTGATCGGGCAGATTGTAAAACTGCAGCCACAAAGCAGCACAGAAACGTCTAGACAGTCTGAACATTACAGCACCTTTCTAGATTGTCAGTCTGGCAATATGGTTTAGAGCCCTCCTGGGAACTTCAAGTGTTGTAATCCTCCAAAGGCAGAGCGGGTCTCTCGTGAGGGTGGTATCTATGTTAGAGTACACTTAAAATGAATGCTTTCAAACTTGAACATTGTGAAATACCGCAAGAAAAGACTTGTGATGACCAATCTATATCCCCCTTTAGCTGTTTATTGTACGAGAGGCACTAGAATAGCTGTGAAAATGGTTGGCTCTTCTACTAAGCAATGAATGTTGTTGTTTATTTGCTAGTTTCTGGAAATATGAATTCTCAGATTACCAACTAATATTTATTCCATTTTTTCTAAAAAGAGTGATTTTGACAGAATATTTCTACCCATCAGACTTTCAAAATGTCCCTCTTGCAAGAGTGTACTAGGTACTTCGCAAAAATTCCAATGATTAAAGATCTCCTTTAGTCACACTTTTACAATGGATTCACTCATATACTACGTTTTCACTAGTTATTTCGTTACATGCTGAAGATGTTCAGGTATTTCAGTTCATTCTTTCTTCTCATTCGGGAGTCTGGCAAAAAGTGGAAGCAAGAAAAGTGGACTTATGTGTCTCTCCCCTCTCTGTGACACAGACAGAGCTACAGAAGACCTGTACCTCAATATGGGCATCCACCTGAATCACACAAATATGTTCTTCCTTTTCAAGTGCAGTCAGTCAGCCTGGATGCAGTAAACCCCTACACAAGCACGGGACAAGCCTGTTCTGACACGATGGGAGAAAAACCCACTCTGAAAGCTGAATGGAAATGAGTTCCTGTATATCCCACCAGGGATTCTCCACATACTATAAATCACCTTTCCCTCTCATACCTGTGTTTGCTCTCAGCTGTGTCACAGAGGAGCACCTGTAGGGCTATTGGCTTCCTCTCTTGAACGGGATTTCTTCTCCAAAGCAGAGTTCGGAGTCTGGTTTTGATGGACTGACACAGCTCTTGAAAAAGATTGAGGATGACCAAATACAGACATCTGCATCTGATTTTAATCACTAAAAGCAGTCTAGAATGACAATGGTGAGAAAGAGGACCCTTTAGGAGACTGACGGCATCCTAAAGATATGGGATTGCTGACTAAAAATGGAGCTAAGGATGGCCTGTGTTCAGATGCACACAAAACACTGTTGTCTAAAGTTAGTGAAGACTAATCCGCCTTCATTTCTTATATTTTTATAAAAGCTGAGGGCTAAACAAAGGAGACAAAGCCAAGCTGGCTTTCCCACGTAGATAGAAAAGCAGCAGCACAAGCTCAACCACTGATGGGTTGAAAGTCTGGGTTATGGTCAGGGTTCACTACTACACGGCTTGCTTGAGTGTACACTTACAATGAGTAGCCCCAGTGTCAACAGTCAGATTTACTTTTTCTTGTCCTTTTTTTTTTTTTTTTTTTTTTTAAGTCAAGTCAAATTAGGAATATAACACACTAATTACACTTTTCCCCTCAAATTATTTTCAGGAGCACTCAGACCTTTAATTGTGATATGTAAGAACTACAGGACCATAAAATGTTTTCTACTTACTGAGCTGTGTCAAGCTATGTTTATTTTATTTTTATGTTTCCCAAGAGGTGCTGTAGTGGGTTGTTATCTCCTTCTATAGCAGTAGTAGATATGTCCACTGCTAATTCCAGTTTCTACAGTCCAATAGCTATGACCACATAAGCTAAGTAGCTTCAGAATAAAGTTAACTATTAAAATGCAGCTCATGTTGTGTCATAAAGATGTTGTAAAGATAATGGGACAGAATTCAATCTTGGTGCTTTATTTCCACACAATATATTCTGTATTTCTAAAATTCTTATTCTTGCCCTGACCTAACTTGCTGCATGGAACCAATCTATATATGAGTCATAAAACATATCAATGTGTCTATAAAATGAGCAAGATATTCTTAAACATTATTTTTTTTCCTCTTTAAGCAAGATAATCACATATATCTAATTAAATATCTTCCATGTAATAGACGCTGAATTAGAAAGTTTAATAACACTACATTAGGACAACATATTGCTATTAAATGTATTAACCAAGTGATTCAAAGTTCTTACCACCCCACTCTGTATTCAAAATTCATCTTTCTTCATGAAGCTTCACATATTCTTAAGTAACAAATTTTAATCTGAGTTTCCTGCAGAACTGAAATTCTCCCAGATCCTCACTCCAGTGTCTTGTTTCATCCGCTCACAGAGGTGTGTGTTGCTTTTAAGTGAATGCTAATAAACACTTCTTCAGTTTTACGTTAGACATTGTAACAGTATAAACAGGCAATAAAGCATATAAAAGGCAAAGATAATCAGAAGTTGTGGTACTTTTGTCTTGTCTTCTTGCAGTGGCACTGGTCTCAGACAGGAAGAGGGAACTGCAGCACTAGGTGACACCAGCCTTCACAAAAATGGTCCTTATCAGAAAACACTTTCAAGCCCCTGCTACACTTTAACATATTTCAGATATAAATGCCTCCCAAAATGCACACAATGTTTTGTTTAATGTCGATCTTAGATGAGAGATGAGAGAAGCATCCCCCACATCACAGTCCACCTTCTTCAACAACCCAGCAAGGCTTAACAGTAAAGGAAGAATAGTATGTGTTCAACAAGACTTAAGGTCAAATATTTAGCTAAGGATTAGGGGAAAAAAGGTTTACAAGCAAAAACACATATAAAAGCACTTTTGCTTCAATTTAACAGTATGTTTTGGGTACTTTCACCTGTGAGAAGCCATCAGAGAAGGAAAGACTCAGATTACACAGTTTGACCTCTTTCTGGATGATGTCCTCAGTTTTACAACCCTTTTCTTCACCCTTAACTATTTAAATATCTTTGTGATCAGAAACTAAATTACAAATGTAGATGCCCCTGCAGTTCTCCAAAAGCAAGTGTTCTACAGTTTAATCTGAAATTTCTCTCCTTATTGTACCTAATCTGCTGGATAAATATAATATTCAGGCTATTGCAAACATTATCAATTACTCAGGTTTCTCCAGAGTTTCATTTCAAACTTTTCCCTCCCTGCCTGTACTCTTCATTTTTGTTACCATCACATCCTTGAGAACATGACACGATACATGCATATTTTGTGAAGCTCAGCATCTTCAGTACATTATAAGTTTTCTGCAATAGTTACAAATCACAATACATGGTGCACTTTGTGACATATCATTTTCTCCAATCCCCTTTCCAAATAGGCACTGTAATTTTTAGGGGTCTATTGTCAGACACAGTGAAGAGATTTAGCTATTCTGAGCTATTTGTTACTTATACACCGAAGCTGGGGGTTTTTCCCCAATTGGTTGGTGTGAAGACTTTTTTCAAAGTCCTCCTGAATTGTTTGACTGACATGAAATTATTTTCCTCTAGATCATGTAAAGCAGGTAGAAGGTGTGATATATTACAACACCAGGGGAAATAGATTGAGTTTCATTCCTTTCACCCCCTATTTCTCCTTGTAATCTCATCACAGCCAACCATAACAGTAAAATTTTATTTCATGGGGAATTAAATTTGAGCTATTTTACACAAAGAACAATCTAAGCTGAAGAACTTGCAAGCATTACCTGAAGTCTGGAATGGCTGATTTTCTTTGGCGGTTCAAGTAATAGTATGGAACTATTATTTTAAGTTCCCAGCTGATTAAAATGCTTGTTTCATCTATATCTAAAGCTGATAGTCAAATCAGCTCTTTAAAGCGGTCCAAAAATCTGTGGTGCAATTTCAATTAGAAGGAATAAGCCTGACCGGTTAAGGAGTGACCCAAATGAAGCTTTCACAGAAATTTAAAAACCAAACTGTATTCTGTTGGTGGTGTTTTTTTAGTTAAAGAATTTCCGCAATTATCTTCTCAGTATTCACCATTCTATTTCTTAATAACTGGGTATACACTGCAGGACAGTAGGTAATGATATAGCACATCACAACAAAGAAATTAATCACAAGTAAAAGAGTGCCAATAGAGACAAGTGAAACACAAACAAGAAATTATTGCAATTTACATGTTTATAAGCTTGTGTAGTCTAAGAAATTAGTTCGTCATGAGTTTTATCATGGAAACTGACTTCTGATAGTGTTGGCTAAGATGGATTGTGGATAAACACCTCGGAATGGGAACCAACACCTATCACTTCTCCCTCAGATTCTTGCTTCAGAGTTTATAGGTCTCCGTAAAAGATTGCCATTTTAAACAACTGAAAAAGCTTGGGTAAGTTTAAGAGCACTATTTGTATATATAAAATTTAGCAATCTTCTCAAGATCTTTGATGGCCTAAAAACAGGCTGCAGCCTGCTATGAAAAATGTGAAGTATAAGATGTCCAGCAACCCACCTTCCAACTAGTTAACATTTGGCTCATCAACTCCTGTCATTTTAACCACCTTCAAAAGGTGCTGCCTGCAGAAATGTCAACCTCTAAGCTTTGAGGGTTTTTAAAAAAAAAAATAAAAATGTTTTACTGTGTGCCAGTTTCAGTTACATGAGAGTTCCAACACATATTATTTGAATCTGGTACAACAGGTTCCTAAAGCTCAGTGGTACTAAAAGCAAGGCAGAGAGTTAGGGAAGGTATAAGCAGACAAGCTGACTAACTTGAGTGGGTTGTAGGCACATACACTACATAGCCATCTTCTAATTCCACATCTGTTTTGTCATCATTAGAGAACATTGACCTATGTGATTCACTGAATAAGAACAAAAATTCTCTGAGCCTGACTTCTTCTCTGTCTTATGGAGGTGAGCTCCCACTGCAGCCACTTCCTTAGAAGAGAAGTTAATGGTGTCTTTCTTTTACTCTTTTGCCTTTTTTACACTACTGTCTATGAAAATGTAGCATGTTTGGAATCTGTACCATCAGGTCAGACATGTGGTGAATTTGTCAGTTGTTGCAATCTGGGCAAGAACAGGGAGGAAATAGGAGGACCAGAGACCGACAGTGTAAATATCTAACTGATTTCTTTAGAAAATGGACTAAAAGTCCAGGAGAACTTCAGGAGAATAGTTAAAAACAGAGGCAGTTAAAGATTAACGAATTTATCCAATAGTGTTTAATTTCAGTGAAAGATTTGATTCTATGATTGTGATGAAAGATCCTCATCCAACTGAACCTATTTTACGCAAGGCTATATACCCAGCGCACAGGAAGAGTGCACTAATACATGTACCTTGACATTTATTAGTAGCTGAAAAGAAAAGAAAAGGAAAATGGACTGGGAATTTCTATTTCTAGGACTGGGAATTTCTTCCTGTCCTCCAGAGAGTTCAGCTAACACTTAAAAAAAATCTCTAAAGCAACAACAACAAAAAGAAACAACAAAAAGAAAAAAAAAGCCACCACACCCACAAAAGAAAACACATGACTTAAACCACAGTACAACAAGATCCATACTAGGTGAGATTTCCCATGCTTGTAATCCTGACATAATGCAGTATTTATCCTCATGTATCTTCTGGCTGCATTTTAGCTTTTCTTTTTAAGAGATATCTAGAGGAAAAATTCCTCTGAAAGTTCTCTCATTTGTATGCTTTGGCAACTATAAGAGGTAGCTGAAGTCAAAGAATACAAGACAACCTCCAGCTTAATTTTCCAGAGAATGTTGTTAATAACCTGTCAAGTATTTCACTGAAAATAAAATAGATTCATATAATAAATAGGAAGTCTGGGGTCATATTTTGGAGGTCTTGGTTTAAATGGAGTCTTCACACAGTCTTATCCTGGGTTACGGAAAATTTTTTAATTTACTTTAATTAAGCTCATTTCAGGATCACTACTAACCCACTAACACCCAAATTAAGTTCACAGAGCTATGGTAATCATCAAAAAGTTTCTATGTGCCTAACAGTAATCAGCATAATCTGGATTTTAACCTGTGACATCATTGCAATAAAAAGAAAGGCTGCAAGGCCAGTTCTGTAAGTGCTCCTGTATCTCTTAATGAATGGTTACACATAAATTAGTAGCCGAGTAAACATTTATGACAGATAGATATGGCTTACCGAATGGCAAAATTTAACTATTAGGTGCAAGTCACAACTCCAGGAAAGAGAAAAAATAAAAAAATTTTTTTTTTAAATAGACAAAAGGTAAATTTACAATAATTATATAATGTGAAAAATATTTGGTATACACATCACATAAAGGATGTAAGAATTAGCATATTGTGTTCATTTAGAAAAGAAATCAACAACCACCATTTTCTTCCTGTGCTTTGTTTTTTACATTCTAAAGCTTTTGCTGTTGCATACCTAGCAGGGGACCATTTCTATGCCTCAGGAAACATGAAAATGGGTCCACAGGTTACATCTTTGAACTTACCATTTAAGGTTCAAAATTCACACAAAACAAATCCTGAACTCAGACATATATTTAAGAGGATTTCTTTCCTAATAGAAGGCTGAGGGCTGACAGAGAGAGAGTTTTATTTTTTAAGAGGTTTAAAGAGAATAGATGAAAGAGATTTACTGAGATATTCTAGAACTACACAAACTAATAAAAGGAGAGCCTGAACAATAGTACATGCCTGCAAAATCCGGATTATGGTATCAGCACTAGTAGCCATATTCAGAAGGTCTAAATTCCTCCCAAGTCCCTCTGGGAGACAGTATTTGCAGTGTTTATCGTTGGCTGACTGCAGGTCTTCACAGACTCCCAGCCAACAGCTGGTACCATGCCAAAACAATAAGACAACCTGAAGATGTAACAGGGCATCATGCAAGTTAACACGCTGTAAAGGTGCTTTGGAAACAAATAAAGAAACAAATAAAAATGCCATGCTCTATGCCTTAATCAGTCTGTAGTTTTCTGTTCTTCAGGGATATCAAGGAACGCTTGACAGCATCTTGAGACAACTCGCTCTTGTCTTCCAGAGTTTGCAGACAGCCTGAAGCAATAGCTCAGATAAGCTGTGACGCACCCTGACACTCTTTGCTCTAAAATCATCTGCTGCCCTGAGAAGAGTGCTCTGTCAGGATTTATACACAAAATTTACTCAGTCTCATGCTTAGGAAAAAAAATTGGTATCATAGTTGTGCGTATAGTGATGGAAATCAGAGTAGACTCTACCTGAGCTAGTGAAGCTGCGCACAGAAAAGGTTGCAGATGGCTCTAACTGGCACAGACAACAAGCTCAGTCTGCGTACATGAAAAGTAAAGTGCTGCTCTAACAAGGATGGAAGAGGCAGCCTTATAATGAACTTCCCAAGTTACCTCAGAATAGATCTTTTGAAGGACCAGGGAATAGAGTTAATTACTTGTCCTTTTCTTTGTCTTTTTTTTTTCCCCTGTGCAAACTTCATGCACGAAATGCACCTGTGAAACAATAAACCTCTTGTGAAGTAAAGTTGTAGCATATGTGCTTGCAACCCATCGGTACGCTTTTATTCTGCAAACCAATTCAAAACAGCTTTAGGCTTAAACAGGCCTCCTCTCAACTAAGAAGAAAATTAGAAATCCCTTCTCAGTCTTGTTCTGCAGACTGCTAAATAAGGCGAGCAGAACCAAACTTTCACGTCTCTCATCTTCATACTCAAGGGGCTACAAATTTATAGTTCATCTTGAGGTAGCAATATGAGCCACAACTGTGAGAATCATAAACAGTGTATGAACACCTAAGCAGAGCTTTGGAGGGGAAGAAGGGGGAAGCAGCATAAAGTTAATCTCCGGAAGGCTCCATCTGGGCTGAGCCACCTCCAATACTCTCCTCACCGCTGCAGGGATCCCTGGCCACGTGCAGGAGCAGGGTGGGCAAGCCCCAGTAAACATTTCTTTATATGGTCTGACAACACGATTCTGTCTGAAGCAAGGGGACTTATGGTATTTCATCCTCTGGGTTTCTCTTAAGCAGAGACTGCTGCTTTTGCCAAACCACTGAAATATATAATGATTCTGCAATATCCGCAAACAGGGGTTGGAATAAGATCCTCCAGCTTATTTGCATTTAATGAGGATTAAATACTGAGCACAGTATTTAGAAATCAAAGGCTAATACTAACTCTCTTCACTACCTCTTTCCCTGCCATATGTGGGATTTCTGAAGTGAAATTGCCTTTTCAGGATGAAAGTAGGAATTTAAATTGGACAGGCTTCAAAACAGGTGAAAATTGTGTTTGTAAAGAAACACTGGTAACATCATTAAGTTGTCTGTTGAGATCCAAAGGTTTTTTTTTCCTGTTTTTTTCTAGCACTAACAACAGAAGTGAATTGTGTAAAAATTTATTTTCTCCATCTTGCAAAAGGAACAAATATTAACTGGCTATAAAGTAAGCTGTCTACATTACTTTTCAAATATATTTAATCTCGTTAAAATCTATGTGTTCTGTATAAGACTATGCAAAGCTACTTATCCTTTCAAAGAAAGAACTATTTTTTAAAGGCACAAAATCTGTGTAAGCTGTTCCTCATCTATGTTCTTCATATTGGGTTTGGGATATTTTAGGGTTTGTTTCCCACCCCCCCACCCCCAATTTTCATGTAATGAAGGATCACTAACTTAAAAAACAAAAACCGTTCCATCCCAAAAAACATTCCAAAGACCCCTATGGATCATTTTTTATGTGCTACAATTTTCCATTTAGATAGCAAAATAAAGCACTTTGCTGTTGGAAAAAAAAACAAGATTCTGCTGTTTCATAAGGTCATAACTTTAGTTTTAGGCTTACAATTTTTTCAACTTAAACAATTAAACAAAAGAACGTGACCCTGAGCCCAGCAGTGGGTGTCAACAGGAGCAGTCATGAGACAGCACCCAAATATGCTGCCAAGAGTTCCTTAGGAGTTACGCGAGGCGAGAAAAAGAGAGCCCTCACCCATATGTGCATGATGCATTTTTGCTTTGTTTTGCTTTTTTAAGCTGTTGTGGTTTCACAGGTCACCTTTAACTCCTGTGAAAAACAAGATGAGTAACACTGCTTTGGTGGTTTGCCCAAGCATAAATTTGCTTCTTTGTTTTTCACGGAATTGGAAAGTCAGATATATTGCATTTAAAAAGTGAATGAATCAAGAAGATTGGAGGAGGTGGAAAAAGAAAAGGTTTGTTTAGCTCTGAAATATATTGTGGAAAGGTCAAACATGTATCAGCCTCCTGCTTCATTAGTTCATTAGTTCACATTGACAATGACCTCAATGGACCAGTCCCTCTTTTAATGAGAAGATGGAATAATTTTGACAAAGATGTCTCAAGGAATTTTGATTGCATTCAAAAGGAAGGCTACATTAATGCATTAATCTATCTCACATTAGGAAAAAAAAAAAACAAACCCACACCTCATTGCTGAGATTACTGTTGGTATGAAAGGGGAAATGCTGGAAGTGGGATCTGAAAGTCAGAAATCACCTTCTGACTTTGTTTTATGAAGCAGTTCAAGAAAGCTACAGACTGTGGTGCCACATCTGTGCAGCTAAATTAGGTATAAAATTCAGTTTGTATTTATAGCTGGAAAGACTGACAGGTAGGAATTAATCTCGCAGTTTGTGCAGATTCTGCTAGTTTGATTGTATACTTGCCAGCCTACTTCCAGAAATTTTGCATTGGGTTCTCTAGAAAAGCAAAATTATCCTACCTATGTAATATACCAAACAGCAACACACAATATGCAACACAGATACAAATAATCTCAACGTACTTATTTCTACTGTTTACACAGCACTCGATTACTCCAATTCCTTTTCTTTTGTAGCGCTACCGGCAGAGTTGGTCCTATCAGTGTCCCTGAAAGCACACAGCACTCCCTCTTCTAGCGAGTCTCCCACTGAAGCATAAAGGATACATATTTTAGGACTGTGAAAACATTTCCGTATAAAGGGCAGATAATTTTATTTATTTATTTATTATTTTTGGGGTAAAGCTTTGCAGAAGCAGAATACATTTTCATTAGGAAGTTGCACTAGTGCATTTTCATTAACATGAATGCAAACATCAGCAAAAAAATCAGACAGCTAACATCTGATTATATAATCTTGATAAATCCTGTACATTTTTCCTTCCTTTCCCCCACTCTCATTCTTCTTCCCAAAAAAACATTACTGTATGTCAGAATTACAGTTGTGTACTCACAAAAACATTGTACTTTTTTCTAAAATTCATTGCAACTGCGATGCTTGAAGATAATTAAAATACTCTTGTCGTATGAACACACAAAGTCAGTAATTCCATTTTACATCTTATGTCTGCGAATAGGTTTTAAAAAAAAAAAATCATTTAATATGGCAAGTACCATCCTCACGAAGATACTGCCATAGAGTGAAAATACACAACAGTTTCAGGCAACTATACAAACATGTATAGTTTAATGGTATAGTTGTATAGTTTAACTTAAACTATGCAAACATGTATAGTTTAAGGGTAAATACAGTGGAACAGTACAGCCTCAGTAGAAGCTGGAGAACTCCAGTAAAAAAATGCAGCTTGGAAATCCTTTGAGTTGCTTGGGTGAAGTTAAAGAGCTGCAGTGCAGTGCTTTTGGCTCCACTCTGTATGAACTCACACATCTGGAGTGCTATGTTAACAGGATCGGCATCACACGTGGTTCGTGCCTCAAAGAAGGTGCAATGTCGGAGTCCTTATGCCTTTGGGCCTCCATTTTGTTTCTTTCTCAAGTATCCCTGATGCCCTTTGCATTTAAGGCAGAACTGAGAGGTTGAGGTCGTGGGAATCTTTCAGGAGGTGATGCACTTGCAGAGCCTTCACAGGGTCGTGAGAGCTGAGTAGGTAATCCACCAACAAGAGCCCTTCGTGCACATATACCTGTATATATAAAACTTGTCATCAAGCTGGTATAAAAAAATGACAATAGCTTGAACTGTATGGTGCATTCTCAGTCACAGTCATTCTTTGTCTGTTTTATCAGTTTTGTTAATAAGTCTGTTCATAACTTATATGAATAGGAAGATGCAATTGTTAATAATGTTGGTTAATTGGATCCTACTTTTATCCAAATAACCTTTGAAAGGATTAGAGTTAACTCTCTCTATACAAAAAGCGTGAAGTGTCAGGATTATTCAGTTAGGTCAGAGAAATGAGTAATCCAGATACAGAATTTCTTTAAGGGATCTAATATTTTTAGTAATTTAAATTAAGACTGATGAATAAACTCACAAATGTTGAGAAAATTAATTCTTTATGCAAAGAATAAATGACAGCAAGTCCAACTGATCTGGTGAATTTCCACATAGATTTAAATTAAAATGTTTAAATGAAAATTGTAATGAAATTTCTATGAAAAATTAGATGAGTTTAAAAGTACACGCAAACTGACTAGAGATTGAAAGAGGAACTCAGAACAATTTACTTGCATTTGTATTATCTCATAGCATTTTGCTTTTTTTCCGCCCCACATATGCCTACCTTCAACTTTCATGTCTTTTGCTATGAACTTTACCCAGGATAGAAGCTGTGTGCTCGTAAATAATTACCAGGGAGAAAAGAGCAAGGTAATCTCAGTTTTCATGTGATTCATCTATTTGTTCTTTAGGAGTTAGTTCAGCATAGAGAAGTGGAAGAAAAAAAATCTGTTTTAAAACAAACAAGACAATGTTATATACACCTGGATTTCTGGAGGAAACAGCAATGCAGCACACAGCTGACTAGCCTCAAGATGAAAGGATGATACTAAACAACTGCAGTAGCCATGAGTGGGATGACAGGAGGCGTTAGCGAGAACCGACCAACTTGCAGAAAGACACAGAAATAGCCAGCATCAGTCCAAAAAGAAACTATAAATGGGTCCCTAAAACATAACTGTGCTCGGTGCTGTCCTCTCTACCTAGAAAAAGTGTGTGCTAACATGCCCGTGGTACACAGTTGTGTGATTTCGTGATCCAAGACAGATTCTTACTGGTAGGATTTCATCCTAATGGAAAGCATAATCAACTGAAAGAGCTGAAGGATCTTCCAAAAGACAATAAAAATGATGACAGACAGACATCCTTAAAAAGAAAACAAACAAACAAAAAAAAAACACAAAAAAAAACCCACCAAAACTTTCTTCCCAATGCAATTGAAAATATGTCCCAGAATGTTGGCTATTAGTACAGACTCTGAAACAGGAACTGACTCAGAAGGACACTAGAAATTCTAGCAAAACATCCGCATTTATTACTGTAAACCTAAAATATCAGTGTGTGAACTATAAACCTGAACTTCAAATTCTGCCCTCAGTCTGGTGGCTCCCACAAAATATGCTATCAGAAGCTATCAAGTTTTTATCCACGTACATGGGTGGATACAAATTCAGTACCAAGATCATGACTCAGCAGCCTCCAAAGTCTTGCTATTTGCCAAAAATTTTAGGCACGTTATTTCCTCTCGGAATTAAGGGCAGGTAAAGATCTTTTTATTTTTCTGTATTTTATGTATCTTTTGATTAGTGAAACAAAAGCACGGCAAAATAAACTATATCCACACAATTAGCTGAATAGGATTGTTAATTTAATGAACAGAAATCAATACAAGGGTCAGGAAGCAAATGTTAGTTCTGCTTTATATGCTTGTCTGAACCTGCTACATATAGAGTGTTAAAAGACTAAGAAATAAGGCATAGATTCTCTTAAAGGCAGTTTGGAGCTGACCCACTTCTGGGATAAGGAAATTCAGGTCTATTCTGTTGTAAGATTTTATTAATCAGTATCTACATCGTGAGACACTGCGCCCATTGCTCTGTCCCTGCCTTCGTCTCAGGCTGCCTTTGGTGTTCAGACGAAATTCTGGGGGGCAAAGCTGGGGCTCTCTCCTGGTTTTCTTCCTGGCAAAACCTATTATTGTGGCTCCACAAAAGCATCCATTGAACTTTTTTTTTTTATATACGTTATTTAAAATTATTTATCAGAAAGCCAGGATCCCACACCATCTTTATTCCCCATGAATTACGTCTTCAGTTCCTTGCTGCAGTGCTTGTGTCCAGTGTAACAACTGGTAAGGGGCAACTACTGGGGATAATAAAGTGTGAAAAATCAAAGCAAAAGAAAAACACCACCACCACACCCACACACAAAACACCAGCAGTAACAGACTCTCTCAAAATGAACAAGAACAATTATCTGTCCTGACTAATTAGTAAATTTGTTGTGTAATGCTCAGGAAAAGAGGAATGCATTTGTTTCCCAGAAGGAGGCTCTATCTGAAGCCCTATTCCTTGACCCTTTAAGTAGCACATTAGGGAGAGAATCAGAGTTGCTGTATCTTGCAATTTAATTAGGTGCATGTTTAAGAAAAACTAATTATTTGGTAGACCCTTGATCTGTAGTCCTTTCTCATATGAATGCATAACTGCAAGACGGGTTCCTAATTACATCTTATCAGCTGTACGATCTATTTCATGTCCAAAAGCGAGGGGTTCCCTTAATGTTGTTATCCTCTATTCTTCTTTGTATTTCTTCTGTAAGCTTTGCAAACTAAATGCTAAATAAAGCAGTTTGCTGTAGCAAGCCATAGAAGAATACTGTGCTTTTCTGTTTAAAATTTTGTGTTCTCTTCCAGGCACATTCAGTGACACTATATCCACTTTTGACATTGGTTCTTGTTATTTTGCTCGAGTAGCCAAGGAGGGATACTGCTCCACTGAGCAAAAAAGTGTTAATAAGTATACCTCCATAACACTTTTTCTGTTGGTCACTGAAAAACTGGCAGAGTAATTGGAGCTGGGAGTGACAGGAAAAAGATAGATTTTTACAGTGAAAGAAGTCAAATACTACAAACACTAAGTAATCTTTTTCCAGGCTTTAGTTTTACACTGAGAGAAATATGCAAGAAAATTTCTTCTAACTACAGTATTTTAGAGCCTTCCAGAAATGAATCATAATATCTGTAATGTGCATACGCACACTGTAATTTAACTGGTCTTTAGCACAATGAATCTCTAGTGTGAAATTTTCTTTGTTAATGATCAGCATAAGCTATGGTTCTTAATGCAATTATGAATCCAAGACTTACAGTCTATAGGCAACGGAGGAACAAGATGATATCATTAAACTTCTCATTTCATTCACTCATACCTATAGGGAAAAAGCAACCGTTATTATAAGCATCTTAGTTTTTCTATCAGCAAAAGGGACCCTAGCATACATTGAATTACATATTATAGGCTCTTCATTCCCCTGGGTAGGTAAACAAACTGTTCCAGCATTGGCAGTTTCTCTTTTAAATGGGTTTTTATTTTGAATAACATTAAAGGAAAATAAGGCAGTCCAGATAAGAGAAAAACTTTTCTTAATGTCAGAAGCAAGCAAGCCCTTCAGCCACTTGGGAGAAGCTCTTCTCTTTGAAGGAAGAGGCAACCTACCATCTCCATCCGTTATCTGAGGGTTTTATAAGCAGGACCCTTCCCTGGCCCTGGGCTGCATTCACTAAGGCCTGGTAGCCTGTTCTGTCCCATGGAGTTTTCCAGGAGAGCTTGGGCAGCTGCTTTCCACAGCTTCCAAAGGTCCCCATCGATGCTGTGGCATGACTTCCCCGCATCAGCTGGGTCAGTAGCCTGATGGGAAAGGTGCTAAATCTTTCCCATTGGTAGGAAAGCTGTACTTGCTCTGGGTGGCCTTGGGCTGATAAAACGCTGTGAAGGTTTAGAGCAGAAACATCAGCTGTCGATTGTCAGATAGCCTTTTCCAACAGCATATAGTCTGTCAGAAGGGTAAGTGTGCCTTCCCTAAAGGATTTCAGCAATTCGCTTTCTAAGCAAGCACCCTCTCTCAGTTGCACCACAGTATTTTTTCAACGGGAGAAACTTACGGCTCAGATAAAGGTGCTGTGTTCCCTGTCCACACCCTCTTACAAGGGAGCCACTGCAGGTCCCAGACCAGAAGTTTCTGTACACATCAGGCATCTCCAGGACAGACAGGCTCGTTAGAGCCACCAGTTCAGCAGAGGATGGGCAGAGTGTCAGCACATGCACGTACTTTCGAAAGAAACAGGAATATCCTGGGTTAATAAGCACTGTTTTTCTGGTACGCTTTATTCTATACCATGTCTCAAGACATGTGGTTTAAAAAACTAAGTATACACCCCAAATATTTTCCCTTCCTCTACAGACTGAAGAATGTTTTTTAGTCCTTTTGCTTAAAAACCCCTGTGTGATCAAGACCGGTTCTGTGACAGATTCCAGTAATGACATTTCATCATACCAAACAACACTTCTATCCCCTGCCTGCCCCCCCCCCCAAAAAAAATGTAAAAAAATAATAATATTTCTTTCAGAGAAGGACAAAACATACACCTGAAGGAGGGAAAATTCTCTTTAAGTTCTCTGTGAGCTTTGGGCATTCACAATAGCATGTCTAAGCTACACAATAACAAAACATGCAGCATTGTGTCATATATATTACACTTCAGGTTTTTAAAATTCACAGATAAAAATGAAATTGTTCTCACATTTGATAGAATAAGATCGTTTTCTTCATTTAAACTTTAGTTCAGGACCTACAAAGAGGAGTTCTCTTTCCTTCTACCCCCAAACCCTTTTAAGAACATTCCTGGCTTCCAGAGATTTGAGAATTACAGTTTGTGTTTTATTAAACTTCATCATTTACAATCTAAAACATGTAGCTTTTCTTTCTGTAGCAGATACTGATTTGCACTTAAGTAGTAGAATATCCTGAGAGTGAAAAAGTAACATAATGAGCTTTAGAACACAATAGACGTACACGTACAGAGCATGTAGCAGTTTTTCATTCATTATATGAATATCTTAATGCAGTTCTAAACTACCGCAAAACCAGAAAAATAGTCTCACAACTTTAAAATTTAGGGAGAGCAAAGCATTGAGAGGATTGTGTTGGGTTTTTTTTTACCTTTTTTTATATATTTTTTTTAAGTCTTCATAATCTTATCTTTATCTTTCCCAAGAGGACAACAGACATGTTTAGCAGCTGATACCTTACACCTAAAGGATGTTCTCTACAGTCCCTTTAACAAAAGTCACTTGAAAGTGAGGGTAACTTCCTCTAACTGGTGTGGGATTTTAAAGGTCTGCTTGAGAAACTGAGCAGTGGAAGTTCTGGATTAAGAGCTTTTTAACACATAATTGCTAAAAGAAAAATGTTATTAAAGAGTAGCTAGTAGCTGTTCTCATCAATGAGCGTTCTTCTCCAAAAGTAAAATTTTCATCCATGAATGAATTTGGTCTTTATTAATTTTAAGGATTAATCCTAAAGATCTGGGTTTTTTCCCTATCAGAACATTGGGATTATCTCCATGTTTTGCACCTGCTTTGACTAAATTCCTAAGACCAGCTGGACTGAAAAGACAGTCACTGCTCTCGATAGAGCAGTCCTTATTGCTTTACTGTTCAGGTGGAAAATCTATGTTGTCCACTTTTTTTTTCAGTTATCACAGAGGACAAAATTTGATGTGGATGAGCACATTGCTCTGTGGTGTATGTTTTTCTAGATTGTGTTCCTGAACCCTACATTTCCAAATCAGAAACTCCAAGTAAACCCAGAAAGATCTTCAGAAAACTTTTAGCCAACAAGATGTTATATATTTCTGATGGATACTTATTTAATCTTTTCTGTAAAATATCCAGTGATGTGGACTCTGTCACCTTCTCAGGCAACGAATTCCATTTATCCTCACCCTTACAGTCAGCACATTTTTTCTCTACCAACCAATCTAGACCTTCTTTGCTGCAAACTGATTTCATTACTTTCTGTCTTATCCTTTGGAAAAAGTCTATTACCTTTTAACTTGTAGCAACGAGCTTTTTATAGAAGTGAAGACTGTTATTACAAATTTTCTTTGTGCATTGTCATCTAAATTAAACAATGCCAGGTCCTTCTATCTTTCTTCATACTCCTTTTTTTTTCTAGACCTCTGATCCACCCTTGTTGTCTGCTAAGGATTCTTTAAAAGGTCACAACTAACCCGAACACCGTAAGTTGGCTGCAGCCTTATTAAAATGGAAATACTCTGAGCTTTACACACTCTTTAGACAGCTGAAGATTTGTTTTTTTAGAAGAAACATGACACTGTTGATTACTACTCTGTCTGTGATCCATCTTATTCAAACTCTTCTTTTTATTTAGACATCTTTCACTTTGTACATGTTCCTAATTAATTGTGGTTTATTATTTTCAGACAATTTATCCACTTCATGAATGGACCTTACGTATGGGAAAATTGCCTGAAAAGTGACTGTGTAAGCTGACCATCGTGTCCTGAGGAGAGGAGCACTTACAGAGTGACCTGTCAAGAAACCTCACATAGTCAAGCTGCCAGAAATAGAATATTTAATTAAATAGAATATTGTAATCTCTTGCTGACTTCTACATACAGTCAAGTTTGAAAAACAGAAGGTAGCACTGGTGCTGTAAAGGAGCAGCCATCGAAGTACAGTATTGTGTTCGGCCAAGGGGAGAATGCTGTAACCATTAACACTGTCAACATAGGAGTTTTCATATTCAAAATATTCATCTGGCCTCCCACATACCAATTTACTACAGAAAAACAGGGAATTTACTCCAGTACCATGAGGATAAAGCTGTCATGAAAGGCTACTGATTCAGATCCTATTACAGCGAGGGACAAGAAGGGAACGGGAAAGCTACCTTCCACAAAGAGATGTGTGGATGGCAATAAATATTTCAGTGCCATGGGCTACATGTTTTTGTTCAGTTATAAAGCTTTCCTTCTTAACCTGAGCCTTAATCTTGCAGGACAGACAATGTGGCCAGAGAGCTAGCAGCGGCTTCTTGGGCCAGGGGCACACCTGCGTCCTGGCTTACCCCTGATATGTTGCTTCTTTCTAATTGAAATGTGCCCTGGAGTTTACTGCCTGGGCTCAGTGATGGAAGCTCCTGTATGTGTGAATGACCTGTGAGAGAATAAACAGAGCGACTGCACGATAATAATTTCTGGATTTACACGATCAAAGAATAAGCCCTTTCATGTTTACAGCACTGAATGATTGATGCTCCCCTAATCTCTTTTAATATCCTCCTTGAAACATCTTTCCTTTATTTAATTCCTTGGTTTATTTTATTTCAGCAACTAGGTGTATATAATCTGCTGTCTTTCACTGGTATTGGGTAAAATAAATGTAGATCTATTAAAATGCAGTTCATTTAAAATAAATTGCATGCTTCCATAAAGAATGCTTTGGTACCACGCTTTTACATAAAATGAGATGAGGTGACTAAAAGCCAGCATTACAGTCAGAAGCAAGCAGCATTCAGCCTGTAATATGTTAAATAGAAATATTCTAATAGCTATGCCTACTGACTCAGACATATCGAGTTCCTGCTGATAAAGTTTCATGCTATAGTAAAGCACTGAAAATTTGAAAAATGGTGTTGGGATTGAAACACATTTGAAAGCAAAGGGCACAATCAACATTAGAGAGCTTATACAGAAAGGACAGCCTGTATACCCTAACTCGAGCCTCTGAGGCTTAGGCATGTGTTACGACGAATTGAGTAGTTTCAGTGAGCATTACTGTAAGTAGGAACGGAGGAAGCAAAATACCCAACAGAATTAGAGTTTGCCATCACAACAATAATTGTTCTAGAGCTGAGAAATTATTCTAGGAACAGTTTTATGGAAACTGATATAATTTCTCAAAAAAAAATTAAGCAATATTTTTATTTTTAAATGTTTTCTCAAAGAAATTTCAACCAAAGATTTATTCTTTTTGTTATTTTTTTTTTATTCTAGGAAAAAATGTTAAGTCCTGCACTAAAACCATTCCTGACAATTTAGCAAAAGCTGATGATTAGGACAGGAAAGTCTTGTATAAAATAAATAATGAGGAATTAAGTCATATAGCCTGTGGCACTATGCACTATGCGTACTATTAATTGCTGGTCACTCATTTTTCATGTTAGAAGTTATCATTTAGCAACGCTACCACTGTGCAAGCCACAGCAAAACTGTGCTTCCTAACTAAAGACTAAACAGCATGCCCCATTAATACTTTATAGAGAAGAAAAGACTACAAGACATCTTGGGAGATAGCTCTTAAATGGCCAATAAGTCCATCGGGTAGTGAAGTGGCCTCCTAAAGCCAGAAAGGTCCTTTTGTAAGACAAGCAGGAATAAGCAATTATAGACGGATTTTGCCAATTGGAAGGACTGTAATAAGCATTTAGAATCAAAATAAACCATTTTTCTGGTTTTGTTTGAACTGAGTTAGGAGGAAGCAGGAGAATCCCTGAGACAGAAAATAATTAATGTAAATAATGGATGGCAAGCTTTTACACCGATGCTTTCAATTGAAGAAATGTGATTAGCATTTCACTTCTCAGCTGGCAGTTTTAGGTCACTGGCCTAGTCTAGCATGAATAAAATCAGTGAATGAAAAATGGCAATCATAAAGCAAAAATTAAAGTAAGGCGATCAGAAAGGGAACTTTTGCTACATCAAGTAAAGAAGATTAAATTTAATACCTATTTAATGTCACCATTAATCTGTCATTGCACTGGGTCAATATGTGACGAGGCAAATGGAGACAAAGAGGAGAGTAAGGGTAATGGGGCTTACGTGCATTTCCTTCGCTTTGAAAGTTTGACTTGGTAAAGATTAAACAGACAGAAAATGATTACTCCTGGCCTTTGCAGCTCCCTTGAGCTGTGGGGTCCTCCCTAAATAACTGAGTAATCATAGATTATGACATTAGGCCCAGAAGCACAACCCTTGGAAAAGCAATGCCCTAGTAGAGGCAAACGGTCATGCCAATGGTTTTCAGGTTCTAGTAGAGCTGAGGAAGTAAAGCCACCCTCCAGGTGATATATGAAGCCCTGCCGAGAAACTACTAACATAGGTTTTCAATATCAATGATGTGATGTGCTCTCAGTGTGTACTCTGATTTACCTCCCTGAAAATCCACGTTTTTCATTTATAGAGAAATATAGGTGTGCACATATACATGTGTGCGTGTATATGTGTATATCTATACACACAAACATCCTCATTTGTAAATAAATAACCAAAGCATGTCTACTCAGTTTCAGGTACACGTTTAGATCGCAGTGACTTAAGTGTATGTATAAAAGAAATTTCTAGAATTGGGTGATGCTACCTTCGGCTGCCGGTGTTGCAGAGTATTTTCCAGTGTTATTTATAATGTTTATAGCACTTCTTTAGAGTAAAATTAATCTGTTTCTACATCTTTAAAATAGTGTACTGTAAGAGCCTTGGCTCCTGAAAATGCAAGCAAGTATGGATTTTATTTTCCATTACTTTTCACACAAAATACCTATTTAAAGTTTTCATTTGGTATTTGACCACAGTTATAAAGTACTACCTTAAGAATACAAGAAAGCCTATACATGCATTTAAATGGGGTTTTTTTAAGCATATGATGTTACTAATCCAAATACCACTTTTACATGTAATTACGTAAAGAAAGATTTTCTCTAAGTCACTGCAAGTGAATGGGACATAATTGTGGGGAAATAATCATGGAGCCATGGAATCATAGAATCATGGAATCATTAAGGTTGGAAGTGACCTCAAGGATCATCTAGTCCGAACGTCCCCCCACCACCTATTACCCACTAAACCATGTCCCTAAGTACCACATCCAACCATTCTTTAAATGCACCTAGGGACGGTGACTCCACCACCTCCCTGGGCAACCCGTTCCAATGCCC
>VWZZ01005330.1:443992-468835 GCA_013399095.1 Psophia crepitans | reverse complement strand
CCAGCTCCCTCAGCACCCTCAGGTGGATTCCGTCGGGCCCCATGGACTTGTGGCAGTCCAGGTGGAGTAGTATTTCTCTAACTGTTTCGACCTGAATCGTGGGGGGTTTATTCTGCTCCCTGTCCCAGATGTCCAGGTCTGGAGGCTGAGTACCCCGAGGACAACTGGTCTGACTATTGAAGACAGATGCAAAGGCTGCATTGAGAATCTCAGCCTTTTCCTTACCTCAGTAGCCATGTTCCCTGCCGCATCCAGTAAGGCACGGAGATTCTCCTTGGCCTTCTTCTTACTGTTAATACATTTGTAGAAACATTTTTTGTTGTCTTTTACTACTGTGGCCAGGTTGAGCTCATGCTGGGCTTTAGCCTTCCGGATTTTTCCCCTGCATACGCTTGCAACTTCCTTGTACTTTTCCCGAGTTGCCTGTCCCTTCTTCCACTGGGAGTAAACTTTTTTTCCTGGATACTTAACAAAATTCCCTGTTCAGCCATGCCGACCTCCTTCCCTGCCGGCTTGTCTTATGGCACATGGGGACAGCCCGCTCCTGCGCCTTGAAGACTTCCTTCCTGAGGAGCATCCAGCCTTCCTGGACCCCTTGGTCCTTCAGGACCTACTCCCCAGGCACCCTCCCTACCAGTGTCCTGAACAGGTCAAATTATAATGATAGTGAGCAATTTGTGAGAGGGAAACATCAGTAATTTTTTAGAGTTTATCACTTGAATTTTTGAGCATTTGCAACTACTAGCATGAATGTGGCCTTGGAGATCCTGAACGTCTCTTGGACTTTGTAGAGTCAGGACCAACTTATACAACGAAGCAAAAATTGCTATTTCGGAAAGAAGACTATACCAGAAAGAGACATTTCAGTTTACCAGTAAGGTTCATTACACTGTCTTTCTAGTATGAATGGGATTAGATGAATATCCCACACTTTACAGATAAAAATTTTGAATACAAGGGAAAAGTTTTTTCTTACATTGGAGGAGTAACAATGATATGGAAACGCATATCCAACACAGGAATCTAAAGATAATTGTTTAGATCCCAGTCCCTTGGTTAAACTATGTTTTTGAATCACATTAGAAATATATGCAAACATAATGATGTTAGAGACCGTCTGTAATCTTGTTAGTGTCACCTACTGATTTTCTCAAAAATGGATGGAAAACCTTTAGAGTCAAAGTCTCCTGCCTTTGTTTATTACACAGTTATAAAAATTTGTTGGAGAATCTGAAGGCAAAAAAAGTGGCTAGGAACACATACTTTTGCTTTATTTTTCAGAACAGAATACTTTTCTGAGCATGATAAAAGGCAATGGGAAATGCCATGAACAAACTAGACAGAAGATACCAATGGCTAGTGGTCCCACAAAAAAAATCAAGAGTGAACAGGGAAAAAAGGTGGGGTTTTTTGTAGGAGATATGATTTCACTGCTGTGTGTGTGAAGTACAGCAAAGAGGAAGACTATGTGCACATGACTTGCTAGATAACAATACTGAGTCTGTGCCTTTAGTCTCTGGTCACTCAGTGAATAGATTCCCTGAGAGTTTCAGGAGGACTTTCTACCCCTTCTGTGGACAGGCAGCCCTACACCTGAACTTTACTTGAAAAAGGTTTTTAAAATCTTTATGGGTGGTATTTTAACACCAGCTAATACAGCTAAAGCACTGAGAGGCATAGGCGTTTAGATACAGCATCTCCTTTGTGACTGGTGTGTCAGGTTTGTATGTTCTTACAAATTAACAAATATACAGTGATAATGATACAAAATGTTCATTCTAGGCTTGTGTTTATAGGGGTTTACACTTATCAAACTTTGACTGTTGTGCCAAAACCATCAAGGCCTGCTTCTTGTAAAAAAGGCTGCTTTTTAAATGTCTTACTAGTAGGAAAATGGTTCAGCTATTATATTACAAAATTATTTTCTATTGTTGTTTTTGGTGGTGCTTAGTTTTGGTTTTAATGCTACCTATTTTACTCCAGGCAGTGCCAAATGAGGTAAGATATGGAGGTGAAAATTTAGGGCGTGACTGGCCTGTGCTGGTGCAGCAACAAAAGAGAGCAGCGTTTTGCTCAGCCGCAGCAAGGGAGGGTGCTCAGTGAGGGGGAGGAAGGGTGTGCTGCCTCCGACACTGGTGGTGCCGTCACCTCAACTGGGCAGTCGTGTCAGCGCGCCGGAGAGCACTGGGTTCACTGGCAGCAGAGCTGGGACAGTCTGCCCCTTTTCAATACTCCTAAACCAACTGTAGATGAGAATAACAACATGTTGCTCTTTTGGGGTAGAAAAAGATACTTCCTCAGGGAAGTACTATCAGGATTAGATCTTAGCTGTTTCTGAAAATTTGAGTGGTTAGAGGATCAGATAGAGTCTTGAATTTTAAAAGGAATCCTTAAAAAGTGACAAGTTTAACAAAAATTATATTAAAAAGACCCTTGTGATTGTATGGTTAAAATAAGTAGGAAATGCTAATTGATTCTAATGATAATGATGATTCATATTATATATTAATTCAAGGTTTTTGTGCAAAAGCATACCATTTACTAGATCCTATTTTATTGTGCAGTACTGAAGCCGCAAGGTATGAAGAATTAAGGTCTTGCAATGCTTTAACCATTGTGCTCGGGGATCAGGCCTACACAAGGCACGGTGTCTGCAATCCATCGCCCCCCTCCCAAGCCTGTCTTGGGCTACGAACTAATGAAAGCTACCCCTGTGATGAAATTTTGAGACCCTGCTGAAACACATACCTCTGCTCAGCTCATTCCTCCTGTGCTTAGCTGTACCGCAGTGAATGGCTTCGGGCTCCCAGAAGGAGCCGTGCAATCCTCCTCATCAGTGTCGCACCGTTTTGGCCCCCAGCAGCTGAAGTTAATAATACAAATATTGAGCGTTTCTGTATCCAAGTGCTTTAACTGTAAACTTGAACAAATACCTGTTAGCTGTCTGCGTCCAGGGGGGACTAGAGACTATAATCTGGTGTTACCCAAACAGCTGAGATCCAGTCCTAGGGGCTGCAGGCATGACCACAAATGGCAGAGAGAATATATCCAGATTTGTTTCTGAATCTAACAAGAAGAAAACAATACTGGAAGCTACCTGTGGATTTAACAGCATCTTAGCTGAAAGCTAACATGTTTCCTGAAATGGAAACAAAGGTGAAATAAATTAAAAACAGGACAATTTGCAGGATAATCAACTAATTGTCTGTAGGCAACAGGTGTTTAACAAGCACTGTGTGACTCTCAAATAGCTGATTCTTTGTTCTGAAAATGAGCAGAAGAGGATGAACAATCCCAGGTAAATCTGGTAAGAGGCCCAGGGAAAACTCTGGGAAAATGTGGCAACAAATTAGAAACAAAGATCAAAGAAGGGAACAGTCAGAGGTGCTCACCTGCCATGAGCTGGAGTTTCTCGTCCATCACCTGTGGGTCATGAAATGTGGGGAATTCTTCATAAAGGTGATGAGAGCTGTCAAACTCAAATGTTGGAAGTTAAAGTCCTAAATGCTCTTAAGACAATTTCACAATATGTGAGGCTAACAGAGGTTGTAAAATCTTACTTTTGGGCCTGTTTAAACCATGTAAATCTCTGACTTGAATTTGTTATGCTTTTCTACTGTGATCAAAAAGGCAGAAGTATTGCCAATTTAATTGCCATTATTGCAAGCACTCACTTCTGTAATTCAAAGATTAAAAATGAAAAAAAATTAAACATAACAAATGTATTACGTTAGCTCTTGTGTGGGACAGAGATTCGAAAAGGCTTTTAGGAGCTTAAGTCTCACTGAATCCCTTGAAATTTGGGCTCCAAAATGTCTTGTGACTTTGAGTGTCACCATATCAAATCTTCTACAAAACATGATGCCAAAATACTTAAGAAACACAAGATGTTTTAATAGTTCAGGTAAAAAAACCAGTCCTTTACGTCCAGGCCCTTAATTGTCCTGAACATAAACTTTAAAATGCAATTTTCTATTGATAATTGTAATGTATTTCAAAGTCTCTCAAGAAATAGTCCACCTTTCCCCAAATTAAGGACCATGCTGCATCAGAAAGGTTCTCTTTGCATTTTTTTTTCTTTTTTTTTTTCATTTTAGGGGCTTGAGCAAAATAAGAGGTTAGGAAGAAATATTTGTTTGGTCTTTAAAAAGTTCTCTCTGTCCCATGTTGCTTTCTCTGTACTGCAAATCATGAATATTTTTCAACACTATCTCATTTAAAATTAAGACCACAGAACATTATAGCATCTCTTTGAAGTTCATAGCTGGATTTATAATAAGAGGCTCTGGGTCTGTCTGCACAGGCCTTTGCAGATCTTGCATTTGCTTTACTCGCAGCTGTCCAGAGAGGAGCCAGGTTGAACCCAAGAATGTTGTGCATGACCCAGTGCAGTAAATCCTATGAAAGTACAGGACACACGTCCTGTACTGCATAGGCAGGAAATTCATTATACACATGAAAAATAGATGCAGTCTTGTCTCAGAGGACAGATTTCAGGAAGCTCAAGTAAACACGGTAAGGTACTTCTTTTAACAAGATTGTTCATTGTCTTGGTAAATTTTGGAGTGTTGCAGTGAGGAAATGCTCTTGTTAAGATCCCAAACAAACAACTACATCCTTCAAAATTTCGATTTTCAAGTATCAACAGTATCATGTTTGGCAAGAGACTCTCAAACTTATATCTCTTTATAGTTGTGAGAAAAATAAATTTTTGTGGTTTTGTACCCAGTTCAAAAGGAAAACAAATGTAAGATTTATAGTGAAACTCTATTTATCTCACTTGTGGCTGTATTGAACGTCACTGAGAAGGGACCTCAACAAGAGGGTGAAAGGATCAGTTTGTGTATATGACCTCCCATCTCCCACCTATATCTTGTCTGCATGACTGCAAAAACTAACAGTGCTTCATACTTTAAAACAAATAAAGGAATTCCATAACTAAAAAACCTTACTATCAAGTTTTCAATTATTTTTGCTAGATATTTTCCCTTTGCTTGTTCATAGAAGTTCTCCCTGCTTCAAATTTAGTCAGAGTAATTCATCTATCCATTAATATCTGCATTGCTTTTTATTAATCAGTACAGAAACACAGTAACTTAGCTGAACTCTGGCGAACTCCGCAGGGCTACAAAGGTGTAAAAATTCATGGAAGTTACTATTCATGCATCTTCTGCCTTCTACACATCAGAATTACACAGCTGAACAAATAAAATCATCTATTCAGCAAAATTCATATCAAGAGAGACGGAAGCAATTTCACCTGTTCTGTTGACCAGATAAAACAGATACATTTCAGTGTCAGTTTTAAACTGTCTTCTGCATGCCTGTCTGTTGGCTTGTCTCCAACATCGTATGAGGAAAACCTCTAATTTATTCTAAATCACACTCAGTAAACATCAAAGTTACTGAAACAGACTGACTTAATACATGAAGTTCCTTAGCATCACTCAAGGAACTGCTTTTGCTCCAGCTATGGCCTCTCCGTGGACAAAATAAGTCATGGTTCAGGCTCTACAAGAGTTAACGGCAACCCATTTTTCCAATAGGGACCAATATTGCCCAGTAGGGACTAATATTGCCCATTTATCCATATCTGTGAACACTCTGTTCAGAACCAGCGTTAATCTCCTCTTGTAGAGTCTTAAGGCATCATCATAAAGACATGTGGCCTTGGACAAGCTCTTGAGCTCTGAACAGCCTTTCCTATTTCCATGTATATAAGCAATTCCTCTACAGGTCTCAGCCTCACTCATGACATATTTTGGGAGTGTTAAGTATGTCATGTAATTTTGTAATAATGTTTTTCTATCACTTTATTGTGATAAATAGAGGTCAGAACAGAATTATTGGGGTTTTTTTTAATATCTCTTGGGTGCCTATCTGCTGTTCCTACTGATCTTCGTGTTGGCAGATGGCCTGCTTCTCAGTTGCTTTTCAAAGCTGGTATGTCAATATTATAGTATCTTTATACCCTTTGCTCTCCCTTCTCTCCAAAATTTATTTTCAGAGTTTGAACTATGACATGTTTTCCTCTGTGAAGCCTACATAATTTTAATTTCTGCATTAGTTAATCTTTATGCACATGTAATATTCCCTGTGTATTCATGGATACTGTTTATCCTAATGATTTTTGACTGTAAATACGTCTGAACAGATGCATTGATCAGCCTGACTCGTAAATACCACCCACATTACAGAGTTTCCTTTCACTAAGAAAGAAAGTACATCAAAATCAGTTCAGTCTTGGCTGTTTCTGGAATTACTTCTTTGTTCTTCAACCCAGCCTCCTGGTTCTTCATAACAAGTTTTCAACTTCTGTTTGCCTGCAAGAGTCAGCAAAATTTGCCTAAATTTTTTAACCTTCTGTTTTATCAAGGAAAAGGATATTTAATCCTTTTCCATTCTTACCACAGGTCCTTTGAACCTGGTGCTTCTTTCTTTTGTCAAAGGCAGCACTTTCCACTTCTGCTGGAATCCTTGTTGAATTCAAATTGCAACAACTTACCACTTACTTATGCAGAACTTTTTGACATAGCAATAGTTTCAATTATTTTCTTCATCTCACACTTACCTTTTTTAAGGTACTTTTGCACTGTATTTGTAATGCACTTGCAAAATACATTGGCATTTTCTATGAAAATGGTAATATATTGTAGTGTGAAAGCCCATATTTTAAATCCCTTTTTAATGTGATTTTTATTTCAAAGCACGTGTTTGAAAGCTTTGAGTCATGGTTGTCTGATCGCTCCCTGCATCAGCATAAAGAAGATAAATAAACTGAAAACAACAGAATTACCCTGTTATGAAATAAATTTAGGCATAGTAATAATCATTCTTTGACTAACTGTGAGAAATAGATACCATTCAAGTGTTTTCATTTTATATGCATGAAGTAACAAACAATATTAACTTTATTAGGCACAAAAACTAGCAATGTATCTTGCAAACACATTTGCCCTGCTCTGTGCTGCCTTCCATGTCTCTGTTCACCCCTGCTCTGGGTTGTGTGATCCAGCAATGCCTCTGCATCTGCACCTTTCCACCCTCCCAGCTCCAATTCCATGGAGATGATGAGGGGGGCATATTTATTCTGTGCTTTAAATCCCACAAGAGATCAGACTGGCTGAATTATGAAGGAAAAGAAGTCATATGTTGATCAAAACCAAGAAATGCTTAGAAAACAAACATCATATATCAATATTAAAACCAGGTGTATTTGATAAAGTGGGAATGAGGGATATATTTGTGCTTTATTTCTACAACACTGGCTCCATTAACATAGATATTAGACTTAAAAAATGGATTTTGAAAACAACCTGCAGCAATACTACCACAAAATCAGGTAGTACAGTTACATGTGTACACAGAGATAACAGTTTAAAAAAGAAAAAACTTAATAATTTGCTATGATGGAAAGGTTTGTTGTTGGGTTGCTTTTTTTTTTTTTAAATTGACTCCTGCATGAGAGATATTATTTGAAATGGTTTTATCAGGCCTTCTGAATTAATAGAAATGTGTACTACCTAATACAAGTAGTATTTTTTCACTTATTTACTTTGCTATTTATTCTTGGTTATGGTGGTAAACTAAGGATTTTACTGGTTGCACTGAAGTTTTAGATCATTATTAAATCATGAGATGTTCACACAGGTTGTTTGCACCATCCACTACCAAAAAAAAACAAAAACAAAAAAACCTCCACACTTCTCACTTTTCCTCCTCATCCTGCCCAAGTGCTTCTTTTCCTCCCCTATATGTTTCTTTATGATTTTCTCAACTCCAAGATTCACTTCCAATCCAACAAAAAGCCACATTTATACTAAAATAGTGTCATAAAATAGCTGGCAGCTGAGCACCACACAGACGTTTGCTCAGTCCCCCTCATTGGAAAGGGGGAGAGAATTGGAAGAGTGAAAGTGAGAGAACCCATGGATTGAGATTCAGACAGTTTAATAAGTAAAGCAAAAGCCATGCACAGAAGCAAAGCAAACCCAGGAATTCATTCCCCACTGCCCACGGCAGGCAGGGGTTCAGCCATCCCCAGGACAGCAGGGCTCCGTCACGCCTAACGGGGACTTGGGAAGACAAATGCCATCCCTCCAAACATCCTCCCCTTCCATCTTCATCCCCCAGCTTTACACGCTGAGCTTGACGCCATATGGTATGGAATATCCCTTTGGTCAGTTGGGGCCAGCTGCCCTGTCTGTCCCCTCCCAACTCCCCGCACACCCCCAGCCATCCCGCCGGCGGGGCGGTGCGAGAAGCAGCAAAGGCCTTGGCTCTGTGTGAGCATCGCTCAGCAACAGCAAAACCATCTCTGCACTATCAGCGCTGCTTCCAGCACAAACCCAAACCACAGCCCCATGCTGGCTGCTGTGAAGAAAATTAACTCTCTCTCAGCTGAAACCAGGACAAATAGTTTTCCTACGGAAGCAAAATTCAGATCAGTCCCTCCCTTTTCAGTCCATAGGAGTAATTGGCTAGAAGCACCTTATGTCAGCAAGAGTACTTTTGATACTCTCCTGTATTAATTTCCTATCTCCCTGATGTCATTCAATTGTACCATTACTGCATTTTAGCCCACATTAGCAGAAAACAGCCCTTACTCATGTGTTTCATCTCTGCTCGTTTGGTTTTTGCTAATCACTGCGTCTCCCTCAGGTGGCCAAAAATACTATTCTGTCTATCTTTATATAGGTTTTTAGTTAAGGACTATGTAAGAAATGGCTAGAGCATAGGTTCTGGACATGGTATTGGTTTTGGATTTAAGGAGCCCAAATGAAATGGAGAAAGCATTTTGATGCTGGACAAAAAAAATTATAATACAAAGTACATTGCATTTTGCAATAGGCTAATATTATTACTGATGACATTAAGCTCCCCTTAGGGAAAAAAAAAAGCTCAGGGTGATGCCATGTCTCTGTAAGTCTGTTTGGGCCACAGTAATTAAATACTGTTGGACTGATATTGGAGGAAAAAGGATATAACCCATGTTTTCAGAGGATAGACAATTTTCATTGTGTATATTGTCTATTCTCTATATAGAGAATGAAGCTTCTGTTCCAGGATGTACTGTAGGAAAAAAAAAAGAATATAGGAAACCCTATACAACTTGTTTGCATACTGATGATAGAGACATCATCATGTTGATACTACTGATGGAAAAAAGCAACAGAAGTTCAAAAAATAGCCAGTAATTTCTGTAGGGATAATAAAAACTAAAGAACTTATAGTGATAAGTGTGATCTATGAAAAAAAAAAAAAAAGTGGTCTGTTTATGGAAATTCAGAAATAAATTATGAAGTGCCAAAACTTACAGCATTGAATCTTTATCCTGAAATTCTACTAAAGAAAAAATAGAAGAGAAATTTTCCCTGAACCTTTAAAAAAGGGGATAAAAGAGAAAGATAAAGGCAGTCAAAGGGAGAGAGTGTGAAAGAAAAGAAAGAGATACAAAGAAACCTAAGAAATATAAAGTGAAAAAAGGTGGTTTTAACCTTTCTGGGCATTTTAGAAAGGGTGAGACTGTATAGCTTTTGAATGCAGAAGTCTGATTTATTTTTCACTTCCCCAAGGAAACTCTGTTCTCCTCTCTGATCTTCCTAGGTTCAAAGGACAACTATTATTGTCAAATTCTCTACATTTAGTGTGAGTAGACGTATATTGTGTAGATTTGAGAAGGTAATTTTGTACAAAACTGGCATCCGATTGTACTGCAGGAGCAATAGGACTTTCTATGGAATTGCACCATTAACAAAATAACCCTTTTTTCTATTAGAGTAGTGCCCATTTTCTTTTATCTTCTAGCCAGCCAACAGACCTTCTCAGCTGTCTGATCATCCATTTTGAGTCCCATAGATTCCCTATAGGCAGTGACTAAGGTCTCACCATTGTCAATTTATCTATTTTTTGTTGCTAACTAGATCAATTTTCTTCCTGGATATTTGAATTTTCTTAATTCAGTGGTCTGGTTGGGAGCTGTGTGGCACTTTTTTCAAGAGCTGCTGCTGTTACTCAGAACTGACTTTATGCTCATTTTAGTAATATAGTTTCTTTTTTACTTTTCAGCTTAGCAAACATCGCTATTCAGCTAAAGACTGCAATGCCCTGTCTTAGGAATTATGCTTTATACAGATAGATGTAAGCTAGACAGAGAAAGTCTTACAGAGCAGTGAGCTGCTGTGCTGAGATGCTGAGCCCTCAGCCCACCCAGTTGCACAGCTCCAAGGACTTGGCTCCCAGTAACTGAACTGGTTACTCGGCATCACTGCCTCTTTGTACGACTGACCTGTATGAGCAAAAGTTGTGAAAGTGAAATAAGAACAGCGGTCACATTATCCTGAGCTGAGAAGTAAGTTTTTATTGTGACCCAGCAGTACCATTGAGCCACTTGGAAGTCTGTCATCTCCTGCACTGAATTCCTACAGAGACTGAAGTTGAAAAATAGGGAAAACAAGAATAGCAACACACATTTTGCAACTAACATTATAAGGCAGACCAAGAGATATTTCTATGGCTTATGCAATGAAATGGTTGACCCAGAGTTGCTACTGTAGCCAGTCATAAGTCAAACCAAGACTCTCCTCAGAAGGTACTATGAAAGAGTGTTCTCAAAAGCATTTTTCCTAAGACTGGAGCTAGTAGTGTTACAAATCTCATGTGAGAAATCTGTTTCTGAAAGCTTTCCAGCTCATTCCACCATATTCAAATGACTTGGATGATCTTCACACAGTCATCTAAGCTTTCAGCTGTTTATCCAAAGAAAAGAGAAATTATGAAAATTCTGAATTTGCCCATTGCTACTTGTCTGATGCAAGCACATGTGGTATCCTGGCCCCACTTAACATCATTCTAGTCAATTCCCACAAGAAATATTGCTCTTGCCATGGTTTAGGAGTATTTAATCTGGTTTTACAATGTTTAGTCCACTTCCCAAGTCCAGGAATGATTTTATCTGATTTGCTATAGAAGCGTGTCCACTGCCTTTTGATTAAGACATCAGTATTCCATGTGACCTACATACTTCCTTATGCATTTCTAGATCTAGTTTTCCATAGACCATCTGTGAGTGCTACCTAACTTAAACAGATCAAATCCTTTAATAGTTGGATTTAGTGCACTGTGATGGCTCTTTCTTTCAGATTACCCCAGTGACGTATACACTGAAAGATTAGATGTAATTTGGCATACTAATCATTTTCCAATAAGACTTTCATTCAGGGTAAAGATTGTTAAGCAGAAGTAGCTGTCGTATTCAAAATGTTAACTCTGATGGTCAAGACCTATGAGCTAGAGGATTGTTTTCATAATCAATTTTCTGCTCTGAAAACTTTAAAGCTCATCATGTCCAATTTATGGAAAGCCTAAACCAGACACTTCATTGACCCAAGTTCAGCTAAATTAGTGATCTTTCACTACAAGCATTCCTTTCTGATGCTAATCTTGATAGACATAAATCTTCAATGCCAAAATCCCAGCTGGTGTAATATGATGTATACCCTTTAACCTTTGCAATAAAGATGCAACTGAAGCATTACAGTTGTGCAGTACGTTTGTAACACAGCAGGGTTTAAAATTTCATCTATTAGTGCATGCCTACAGAATTTAAGATTTTTTAAACAATGTAGCTATCTGTGAGCTCATGTTCTCATGAGCATAGCACACCAGGAATAAACGTGTTGTTGTCCAGCTTAATTAAAACTAAACCTGGTCAAGAGCTCCGCTGGCACGCAAAGAATAAAAATGAATATTATTAAACCTTCCAAGCCATTTGTGACATCCTGTGCTCTCAGTACTTTAAATACGCACACCTTAACAATTTATTTGGGTGGGTGTGGTGCTGATTAAAAGAGGTAAATGCAAAATCCAAATCCACCAAGCTTGGCTTTAACTTTATAACATGCTGCAGAAGGCCATAGATCACTTCTACTGAACAGGATTAAAGAGATTAATTTGTGCCAGCAGTCAATGACAAGCTTGTTAGGAGAAAAATCCAATGATGCTAACCCTTCAAAAAGCTGGTTATTAACTGCATTGATGACTGAGTCCTCATTAAAGATTACTATAACTGTCTTCCATAGTGTTTCCCCTTTGACCTGAGTGGTTAGTGAGTTCTGAGGACTTCCACAGTTTTTGCCATAAAGAGAAGAAAGCGATGACCGATATTTCTTCCACAGAATACTACATATTTTCAAATTATGTAAACGATCTCCTCCTCCTCTCAACACAAAAGGAATCAAAAAGTCAGGAGGCAGTTCATTAGCTCACGATCTTTTTAAAGAAGTCACTGCCTTTCAAGTTTGCTCTTCCTCCCACTATGAGTCACCTCCAAACAACTACGTCATTATTTTTTTTTAAAAAGCACTCTTATGATAATACACCAGACTGGAAATCCTTGTGTGGATCCACACTGCAAATACTTAATTTTCCTTGAGAGTACCTGAGTCTGATGCGTGGGACACATTCAGCCTTGACATTCATCCTGACAGTGGTATTTGCCTGGGAAGGCTTCACAGGTAGCCACTATAGGGTCAAATGCACCCACTCTCCCACTAAATCATAGAGAAAGTGTGCCTCTTCCCCTTGCTTGGCAGCCTTTCTAAGTACAATGGGTGGGAAGAAAGGAGTAAGGGCCAGAGCGGGGAAGCCTGAATGAACAGTTTCCGTCAGACTGCAGTGTTGGACTGCAGCACAGTAAGTAGGCACCTGGCCCAGGAGGCAGGCATGCTACATGGAAGGGGACACATCCCCACCCTTCCTAGGACCTTGGTCATCTCCCTGGAATGTGCCCTAGAGCCCAGACTCAGCAGAACTGACAGGCACTCAAGGACACAGCTAGAAGGAAAGAGAGCAGAGCTTGCAGATCAGTGTGGTCATGGGGAAAAGGGTCTGAATTTGGCAGGAAAGCCATTCCCTGGGCACCAAGTCAGGAAACAGGATGCATGTTAAAAACTTATATTTGTTTCATGTCCACCAGATGTCAGCAACCTTTATTTTGGTCCAGTGTCATACACCTTTTTTTTCCTTTTTCAAAGAAAAACCCTTTGTTCCCTAGGGTCTCAGGGCTTTGCACTGATACTTCAGTCATCTAAACCACTTTCCTGGGAGGGCTCTGCCTTCTCTAGAAGCATCATTTCTGAGACATGAACTGGGAAGAACTAAAGAAAACATGGGAATTTATGGCAGGGGAGATGAGGTCAGAATAAATGATATTGCCTCTACAAGAGAGATTCAATACTTCTCCAAAATGATAGAAAGGGAGAACAACAGACTAGGAGAGAGCAATGGGTCCCTGCAGTTGGTGAGTTCTGGTCAGGCTGTCTGCTGCATAAATGCTTCACTGACAGTTCATCCCAGGAAGGACAGAAAAGTGGCTGTGGATGCTCTTGTTTAACAGCACCGTTTTGTCAGGACGGTTTTCCGAAGGCAACTGAGGGCCACTATGCTTGGAGTCTGATATGCAGTGGCATTAGGGAGTGGAAAGAAAAATGCTTTCAGCTGAAACCAGAACCAAACCTATCGTCTTCCTCCATTGCTCTGAAAGACACCTGCCAGCCCAAGTACCCCTTTTGGACAAAGCGCTCATTCCCCCATACCCAGTTCCACACCACAAGGGAACTCAGCACAAATGTAATATACACCAAAAGTCAGAACAGACCATGATGGAGGTCAGGGCAGCAGCAGAATCAGAAATTTGTGGGGTGCTGCATGGTGGATGATAGATGTAGGCTTTTAGCCCTGCCTGTAGCAGGGGAGCAACTGTATAGAACCAGGATAATGCAGATTGCTTCCAGCTATTGCTTTCTATTAAGTGTTCACAGGTAGGGCTAAAGAGAAACTGTGGTGCATGTGGCACTCAGGACCACTTGCTCACCCAGAGCATGCCAGCATGCTAATTTGACAAGTAGTTAGCAGATGTTGACTCATATAGGCACTGAGATCTATATTGCTTGATCACTTATTGCTGGGCATAGAAGTGAGTGTGACTGGTTGTTGGCACCTTGCCTTTGGATGCAACCTGCATCTAGGCAGATGGGGTCACCAGACTTCCCCCTCTGCAGCCAACCATACTGCACAAAGAAGAGCTGAGGCAGGAGATAAGGCTGTCTCCCTAAGTCACGCACACGTGAAGTTGCATCTATACGTATCCATCTGGCTAGTTCTCCCTTTCTAAGCACGTCAGTAAGACAGGCTGTAGCTCTGCTTTGTATCTGTCACTGAATTTAAAGAGGAATAAAAGCGACAATCTATCATTTAGGAGAGTTGGAGCCTGAGGGTAGGGAAGAGACAAGGGTCAACCTGTGGACAAGCTTTAGATAGAAAACACTGATTGATCTGTGTTTACGAGAACCAGTCCCCTGTTCCACAAACTGTAGCATCCAAGTGTGTTAGCGAGGGAGAAGAAATGTCTAATTTTACATAATTAAGGCAGCCAACCTGGAGAACAGCACGGGCTGTTAAATGAAGTAACTGCAGCAGTGTAGTGTGATGGCAACAGCAAACCAGTGAGATGGGTCTGTGAAGGGAACATAAAGCAAATGACTGCCAATTATTTTTAACAGTACATTTTAACAGCTAAAGTTAAAGATGTGTCAGTGTTTCCATTCATAAACCTCTATCTCTGAGCATAGAGGTTGTGCCTTGGCTGTGAAAACATGCCCCAAGCTGAAACTTAACATTCATCTCAGACAAGGATTTTTATTTGTTGGTGGGTTTGGTTTTTTTATTCCAGGGGTGGGGGAAGGGAAATACAGCTAGTATTAGAGCAGTTTCAGATGTTTTTCACTGTGTCATGAAAATTATTGTAATATGAAATGGAAATGAAGTTCAACAGCTATTGTGAGAGATTTTTTTAGAAGAAATCACCGAAATTTTAAAATCTTAATTGGTCCCGTCAGACAGTCTGCACCAAGCTGCCAAGCTGTGAGGAGTGGCTGTGCTCTTCACCGGCCATACAGAGATACAGCAGCGGCAGTCACTGAGATGGGCTCTCCCTGCATCCTAGCTCAAGGACAAGGGAGTCACTGATGACCTTCTTTCATGGCTCCCTCCCCCTCGGGCTCAGTTTCTCCCTCCAGCTCCATTTGCTTGAAGGGATCTCATATTATGAGCCCTTCTAGCAAGGAATACATTAAAAAATGGTTAACATTTTTCCTTTTAAAACCATGTTTTATGAGAAAGCTGTTCGTCAACTAAACTTTTTTTTTTCATGGAAATTCTTTTTTCCTTTTACTTTCAAATCTCATAAAACAAAACAACAAAAATGGGAAAAAAACCCCAAACATATAACCCTTTCCCCCCCAAACTAGCAAGTGTAATTGTTTAAATTTTTTATCAAAACTAAGAGTTTTTTTCTGGAGGACCTACTCTCTATAATTTCTGAGGGATTTCAAAATAGTACTTGTATCCTCAAAGCTCTGAGAGGTGTGCTCTGAATTTACTCTTCATGAGTTCACCCCTGATTCACATTCTGGGAACCTGCACTTTACTTCCAGGTCTATTTTTCAAAATAACAGATATTAAATGAATATTCAAGAGTACTTGAATATATCAGATTCCTATGCAAGCATTCAGATCAGAAACATGATACTAAGTTCATTCAGCCAAGGAACCAAGACCACAGCATGCAATATGAGTGTAATTAAACAGCGTCTCTAAATTTATTAATATTTACAGTGAATTGCTTGGGAACAAACTGCCACTCAGAACTATTTGAATAGAAAAGCCATTTGAGAAATCTCGATATTGTTTTGCAGAACATTCACAAAGAGAAAAATAAACCTGATTTACTAAATATATTGCCAGCTGCAAAATATTTTCTCAGTCCTAAAATTTACTCTGTCTGAAATATTGCCTACAGACAATCAATTCACTTGAGTAGAGCAAATGTGCTGGACACACCATGGAGTTGTGGAATATTTTACAGTATTCAAGTCAGTACAAATACAAAAGAAACAGTGGCCTTAGAAACAGTGGTTTGAAGTGGATTGTCACTGTACTTTTTAGAGACCCTTTTTTTCCCATTTCATTTCAATTTTGTGCTCACTGCTAAGGTATCCAAGTGCCTGTGAGATTAATTCTAACACGGTTCCATTTAGCACAATGTTCAGAAGTATTTCACTGAGATTGTGAAGTGGTATTTCCCATCTCTAGCTTGCTCCACTCTCTCCTTACACCAGCAGAAACTGATATCAATCTGTTATGTGCCGGCTTAACATTTTTTCCTTTCTGAATAGTATTATTGAGAAGGGCAACGAAACTGGTGAAGGGGCTGGAGCACAGGTCTTATGAGGAGCGGCTGAGGGAACTGGGACTGTTTAGTCTGGAGGAGGCTCAGGGGAGACCTTATTGCCCTCTACAACTACCTGAAAGGAAGTTGTGGCGAGCTGGGGGTCGGCCTCTTCTCACAGATAACTAGTGACAGGACTAGGGGGAACGGCTGCAAGTTGCGTCAGGGGAGATTCAGGTTGGAGATGAGGAGAAATTTCTTCTCGGAAAGGGTGGTCGGGCATTGGAACGGGTTGCCCAGGGAGGTGGTGGAGTCACTGTCCCTGCGGGTGTTTAAAGAAAGGTTAGATGTGTTACTTCGGGACACAGTTTAGTGGGTAGAGGGACGGTTGGACTAGATGATCCTTGAGGTCTCTTCCAACCTTAAAGATTCTATGATTTGAGCTGTTTCATTTGCATTAACTAGGTTTCTTCATTCTTTAAGCTTAGCAGTTTGTGAAGATGAGGCCAAAATGGAGGGGGGTTTTCACTGGTTTGTTGTTTGCTGTTTTGGTTTTTTTTTTTTAATGTTTAGTACTTTATTTATAAAATTACTTAATAGTCTGCACAGAAATAAATACATTTTTTAGTATCTGCTCTTTTAGCTGGATCCAAATATACTGCATCCTAAGCATCTTTCTTGTATATCCCAAACTGCTTAACAGACAAATTTTTTCTTAAGGGGCCCAGACTATCCTGTTGAGATAGGGAAAACATCTAATCACATAATTATAAATCATATTGGGATTAATGGTGTAGCTTGCTAAACCATATACTGAATTCCCTTCTACCTGCTCTTTATAAATTTCACTAAATAAAGCCTCCGTTTACTTGTCTTGAATTAATTTTTTTTTTGTTTCTAAAACAGAAACAGTGAAAGATTTTTCCTTTTTTTTTCTTGTATTTTAGTCTTCATGAAGTGCTACTTACAGGATGAGATTGATCAATTCTCTGACAGCAGCTTTCCTTTGAGTGATTTCAATCCAGCTGAAAGGATGAGTTCCTTTCCCTTGTTCGATGACATTGAGCAACACTGTGCATTATTTTCACTAAGCCTTCACAACCTATTGTTTACAACCATGCCTCTGTCTGCCCTCTGGTTTTGAAAGTAAAATTCCCTGTTGGAAAGTAAATTTTTAATGCTTTCTTTTTTTCAGTTTCTTTTTCTTCTGTAGAGGGAACTGTAAAGAGAGAAAAATTGAATCTGAGATTTCCATAGAGCTTCTAAGATTATTGTTGATGCTACTTATTCAAGCACCATCATTGTGAGTAGGTTCAGAAAAAAGGTTAAGGTAGGTGTGAAAAAAGTTTCTCTGCTATAGGATGATTAAAATCCCCATGAAATAGATGAGATTACAAAAATGGTATGAAAGTATAACTTCAAACACTGTGTTGTACAGCTACAGAATGAACATGTATCAACAATATGTAGGGTCTTTAAAAGAACATTTATGGAAGCCAATGCAATCACTGCTAGTTTTCTAAAACTGTCCATAGCATTTAGATTACTCAGATATAGAAACAGACAATGCTTTTATTCAGCATTGTTAGATTCTAGCTCTCCAAGGCTCTGTACTGTTTTCAAATATGCCATAATGCATCTGCTCCATGTCTCTTGCAGAGCAGCAGTGGTCCATGACATGCAGTTTCAGCAATGATTTTGGTTTAGCTGACATTTCACAGTCAACTGTATGGCCAAAGGGCAGTTCTGATCTTGTCTGACCTCTCAAACAGACACTAACCTTCCATTTTTTCTTCTCACCAGTAGTGTGTGACATTCTTTTCTCTCAGACTGCTTAAGCTCTGGTCAGAGAATCCAGAAACCACTCAGCTCTATGGCTAGTTTCCAGTTTGGGGAACACATTCAGTCATTTGCCCCACCTGTTCATGTGAGAGGTCTATCCTTGCCATGAACCACCCATGGCAAGAAGGAAGGCAATGAAACCTTTTAATCAGTTACTCAGAGCTGGGAAAATTGGAATAAACCCATGTTAAGTCTAAAATTTGGTACAATACCTGAAGTTAGTCCAGTAGGTGAGACTTCAAGTTGAACTGAATAGCATCTCATGAATATTTGTGGCCCTGGAAAGAATGAAAAAGAAAATGAGTGGTTAACATCGAGAGATTGCTTCTAAGAAAAGCAACAGATGGAAAGTCAGTTTCATGGTGATCTGTTTTGCTGGGTTATTTTAGTTGCTTTCTTTGAGTCTAAATTCACTGTTATTTGTTATTTTCAGACCCTAGAGCTATAACGGGTAGCTTTTCTTACAACTAGGAATGCCCACAGGAATCAGAAGACACAGAAGCAGAGAGCTCTTGTTCTGAGGAAAAGGAAACTTATGGAGGAAAATAAATGACTTGCATAACGGGAATTTGTATAGACTTGCTAGAAACCATCGTATTGACCTTAAGGTATCTCTCTTTTCTCCCTGAACTATCATTGTCATTATTATGTAATTATCAGAGATATTTTTAAGTTATGTTAACACTTCTTAAAGCAATTACATTGATAATACCAGTGATGTTCTTCTGTAAGTTTAGCAAATGAAGTACTGGGTAGTAGTACAAAGAACTTTTCCCCACTAGGTCATGATTAACTTGATCTGGTCAAATACATAATGACAGAAAAATGTTGCGATCCAATTAACGGTGTATGGTGGCCTATATATAATGAGTTGGTTTCAGTCCAGATCCTGTTCACAAGATACGAAACAATCAATTTAATTGGAGATTAATTGGCATCTGGCTTGCCAGTCTTTATAATCTTTAGGACATAGTCTTTATTGTGATTGCCTGCACCATAGGGGAGGCATTGTTTATTACTGTGTTCGAAAAACGCTGTACCATCATCCTTGTGAATGTAACATCTATCATAGATCTGAAACAACTTACTGTCCTATACTTGTAATTGGAGCCAAACAGAAGAGCTGATTTTAACAACTGTTAACCTGCTGCCTTTAAAGAAGCATATGAAATGTAACTGTTACTGTCAAATTATTCAAAAGCCACATTAAGTGCAGAGGTTCTTCTTTTGGTTTGGACAGATTCTGAGTTTGTCCAAAGCAGTTTGCCTATCTCTTGTTACCACGTAGGAAAATCTTCTGGAAGCAAACAAGTCTCTCTCTAACAGAGTATGAAGAAGGAAATAAAAATACTTATCTCTAAAGCCTTAGAGATCTATCAGCATTTTTGTACTAAAGGAAGATAATGTAACACTGTGAACAGGCTCTTCTCTTTAGTATGTTGATAATGGCATTACAGGAAGCCACATGAACATCTCTGTGGGGCAAAATATCTTTTATTCACAGTGACCAATGTCCGTAAGCATTAGCGAAACAACATACATGACTGAACAATTAATTCAAACTGACTAAAATAAATAGATACCAGAAATTAGAAAAACTGAAAGAAATTACTTACTACATACATAAAAATTTCTTCATATAACATTTGTCTTCATCTCCACAATAATATGCTTTATTAATTACATAATCTGAGGTACACTTAGTTTTGCTGGGTGCAAGAGAGAATAATAAGCCTAAATATGCTGACCACATTTGACAAACATCAGCACGTGGCTTTGGGTTTATGGCTTTTACACTGAGCTGGAGAATGAGGGGACTAATCAGACCTTGGGGACCATGTTAATTTGACAGCAGTGACTGAGGCAGAAAAGAGGGGGGAAAAGTAGTGGATTAAAAAAGGAGCGACAGAGTGACAATGAGTTGGGGAGAAGGAACAATCACTTTGACATCAACTTAGCACTGCTGGAGTCTTTAACTTTGGACGGTGAGTAACAATGAGCTGAAGGAGGAAAGTCAAAGCGGTGGCGAGATGAGAAGGACAGGACTACCTATTGGAAACACAGAGTGAGCAGGGCTGGAGGGAAGAGCAATTAGCTTTGCTGGCAGCCACAGTAGCCAGGGCTGCAGAACTCTCCAAACTCTTTTTCTTTTTGAAATTCATTTTTTGCTTCTACTTCCAGTAATTAAGGTCATCACACTAGGGCATTTCCTGTTTGCCCTGATGAAAACCACTCTGAATTTGACAAATAGCATTTGTGTTTGTCTTAACTCCTCATCAAACAAGACCTAGCATTTTTACTCAGCTGCAGGAACAATTTTTCTTGCTTCTCTGAAAAATCAGTAGAGCAGGTAGTCTCACAAGGTTTCCAACATTTATATGCCTTGAGAAACATCAGCAGAGACTTTTTCCAAAGACTCCATTTCAGTACCATAGATTTAACTTGAGAAAGAAGAAAGTGTAAATATGAGATGGAGGATATGATTGCAAATAGACATATGCTTTTTATGGACTTACTAATCTAAACACAGTACTATACTACATTGTTTGAAACTGACTTCTCACTGCCCAACCTAAAATATCAGTAAAGAAAACTCATCTCTCTCTACCAAAAAACTTATTAGATATACCTTGAGTGATGTCTGTGTACACAATGCTATTTCTAATATAACTGTCTTTCTTTTTGCCATATTACTGTTCTCCCTTAGAAGAGACGGGGGAAGAAGATGGCACTGGAGAAAAAAAGGAATTTTATTCATGAAAAGTAGCATGCAACAGTTTCAATTTATCTTAAGATAAGAGGAATCTGATTTTAGGATGGGAGGCTCTTGAGCTCAGCAGGTGGAGCACCTTCAACTTGTTTAAACCACTGGCATTTTATGAGGGTGATTCCCTTATTTCTTTCAAAACGTCTTTTCTCCTGACACCTCCATCAGCCAGCAGAGCTTGTTCACAGCTCAGCAGCCCCATGTAAAACACTATTGGCTCTTCAGAAGCCCATAGGGAATAGAGGTCAGTCTGGGCACTTCAGAGAGAAATATCTTTTGAAAAGAAATTGCATCAAACAGTTTTACTGGCAGTATTCATGTTAAAAGCCAGTGGAACACGAATGGCTTTCAAATAAGAACAGGCCCCTGCTCCAGACTACAAATTCAACTAGATCCATATTCACAGCTTCACAGGTTCAGTCAGTGACTTTGCTAAGCATGTGGAGAATCTCCAAAAGACATCTCTCAGCAGGATGTGGAGGCTACATTTTTATAGTTGGTTCTACAAGGGAAAACACAGCTGCTAACGAGGAACAGATTTTGCAACAAATTTCTCCATCTTTAAGGAAAAATAGAGAAGAATGTAGGAAGGTAGCTTTACATTAAATACAACTTTTAAAAATATTTATTTCCACGAACAGCAGAAGTAATTAAGCATTCTTATATCCTCACTTCCATTTACTGTTCATATATCCTACTTGTTCAATTCATTAGGAGCTTTTCTTTTCTCACTCTTTGGATGACACAGAGACTGATGGAGTTTTAGTCCATGACCTGGGCTCCTAAGCACTATGTACTGATGACAGATATTATCAACTAACTTGGTATATCTATACAGCAGAGTATTTCAATAAAGAAGATATTCCAGTTTAAGAATTTTGGTAGGAAAGCTGAAGCTTATGGTCTGAAACCTTTTGTCAACAGGATTGTTGTGAAGTTGAAGAGATGAAAAGTTGCATATTAGTATTTGTTATTGAAGATGGATCTTCACTAGATTGGTCTAATCACTAGACTTAAGTTGTGCTATGAGGACCTGACAAAGAAGAAGGGGTAAAAGAATTTTTAATACAATACTTAGAACAAGCTGACGATGATGATCTCTTGAACAGGATCAGGAGGAGCCCACACATTCTTGGGCTGATGAAACAGTGCTCTCGTTTCTGCTGGTTATTTTTCTTACGCAATTTTCCCCTTTTTCAAGTAAAGCCATCCCAGTTTCCTCAGATCTGTTTTCTAACTGTGTAGACTGTGGCTCTTTGCTTTGGGTTGAGGTCTGCTAAAGCCCTGACCCTGTTCTGCTCTGCTCTGCACGGTGCTAGTTGTCACCCCATCTACTTAGCTGGAGACCCTCTGCTCTTTCCAATTCTGCTAGGAAATAACGTGTAGAAACTTAGCCAGCCCTTCTTCTTATCCTATGTTTTCCGTTACCTTCCTACCACCCATTCTTTCTTTCCCTTCCTCCTCTCATTCTGTCATTTTCATCTGGGATTCTTTGATGACAAAGAAAACTTTAGATATACCACAAATTACTGAATGTGCTCACAGCAGCCAAAAAGTTGGAAAGTCGATATAACAAAATTTTGGCCAGCAACACTCATTGCTCCAATTTTGCCCTACGTGTACAGACCTTAATGCCCCGTTAGAGTCCGTGGGAGGTATTTGGCAAGCAAGGGTGCTCAGACAGCTATTCTCTCCTCTCTTTCCTGTTCCTCTGAAAACAGCTTAAAGAGATTTCTCAGCACAGCACTGGTCTCAGGCACCCACTCACCATCTATCTTCCCAAGCCATTAATCACAATCATGTGCAATTTAGAGCAGTTCCTGGTCTTTTTCCCTGCAATGAAAGAGTCGCTCTTGTCATGAATATTATTGCTCATGAATCACGGTGATTTCCAGCCATGCCATCAATTACAAACACAGCTAATTGGAGCGCTGATAGGACTACCTTTCTTCACAGAGAGGCCTCTGCCATGAATTTTACTGGCCATGAATCACTGTATTGTCAAACAAGAGACTCCCCTTCACTCCCCTCCACCGGCACCAGTATTGGCTTCCTGAAGTTATCAGGCTACGCAGTGTCATAAATCCACACCTAATCAGTTCACCAAGGAAGATACTGTCTCTCTCTCTCTGCTCATATTGCTTCCAAGTCCCTCTCATGACTGTCAGGTCTTAACATTAGACTGGCTTCATCAGCAAAATTGGCAGACAGCTTCCTCTGTGGCCTTACAGGTCTCATGCCAAGTCAATATTCCCCAGAGTTTTTCCAGGGGAGAGACAGAAATACAGATATCCAAGAGATGATTCTCTTTTCTCTCCTTGGACACACAAAAAGTGCTGCCTCCAAGCTGTTCGTGAGGACTTCTGGGATGTATGCTGCTGCACAAATGATAAGTAGTAGCCAAAATCTATCACTTTTGTTTCTGAGTGATAGCATTCATGGAAAATGGATCTTGTGCTGGACTGTGAGCAAGGAAGAGAGAGACTGGGAATTTGTATCGTGCCTAGCAAAAGAACAAGAAAATTGATTGCCTCTGCTGCCTCTAACTTTAAGCACAAAGCAGTTTGTGAGCACAGAATTCAGTAACTCTTCTGGATGTTGTGCAAGAGAAAACCCCGGAACAAAAAAAAAAAAAAGAAGACTGAATCTGTTTCCTCTTTAGATGGCAAAGTATCTATCTATAAGATACAGAGGAAATCCACACTAATGTGAATGAATTCATCAGTTCTTACAACATCCATTTATCACCCATGAAAACACATTACTTGTAACACAACAAATTCTACTTTCACAAACAGCATTGACACAAAATCAGCCTGCCACTGTTACAACCGTGGTTACCAGATAAGGCCATTTCCCATCCAGTTCAGTGCCTCTGGTAGCTCCAGTCACCTCCATCACTTTCATCTGTGACCTTCAGCCAAATTTGAACTATCCCTCCATCTATTTCAGCTGCTGTTGATTGTTCCAGCCACAAAAGCCAGGTATCACCATCTCCATCAATCACCACCACCACTCATCACCTCTGGTTTTCACTGACCAAGAACTTTTCTTCATGGCTTCCTGACATTACCATTGATTCCGTCAGCTGCTCCAAGTATCTTAATCATTCCTGCAACAGGCTGGAGATCTATACTTGTGCCTCAGTCATCTAGGGTACCTAGTCCTCACGGGTATCAACAGAACTGCGAGACACCTGCACTGTACTTTCAGTGCTAGTGCACATGATCTGCACTGTGACACACAGTATGACCCATGGGCTGGCAAGGCCAGGTACTGTGGTGGCTGAGGGCTGCTTTGAGATGCATCTGCTCTAGAACCATCCCAGTAGGGATTCCCATCAAGGTAGACAACAGAAATTATAGATTTTCTCGATGAAGCTGGCGTAGCTGGCACATACAGGCAGCTGCAGGACCATCTACTGACTGCTGAGTTTGTCCTGTCTCTAGAGGTCCCATTGTGAATCCAAACACAGTTTACTTCTGGTCCTTAGTTTTCCACTGCCTAAACTTGGATTTGTCCGGTCCCTAGTTTCTATACCAACCAATTCTACCAAATAACTGAACAAGTAGTCTAAACTGAGTTAACAACAACAGTTAGCAACTTACAAAATTCTAGCTCTCTCTACCACAGCAGACCCTCCAGACCACCATGAGAGAGCACTGCAATCTATACTACCAGGAAAGGCTGTTGATGTAGTCTACCTAGACTTCAGCAAAGCCTTTGACATGGTCTCACACACCATTTTTCTAGAGAAGCTAGCAGCCCATGGCCTGGACATGTACACCCTTCGCTGGGTTCAAAGCTGGCTGGATGGCTGGGACCAGAGAGTGGTGGTGAATGGAGTGAAATCCAACTGGCGACTAGTCATGAGTGGTGTTCCCCAGGGGTCGGTGTTGGGGCTCATCCTCTTCAACATCTTTGTTGATGATTTGGATGAGGGAATTGAGTGCACCCTCAGTAAGTTTGCAGACAACACCAAGCTGGGGGGAAGTGTTGATCTGCT
>VWZZ01005330.1:425790-443427 GCA_013399095.1 Psophia crepitans | reverse complement strand
TCCCTGCAGGTGTTTAAGGAAAGGTTGGATGTGGTACTTAGGGACATGGTTTAGTGGGCAATAGGTGGTGGGGGGACGGTTGGACTGGATGATCCCTGCGGTCTCTTCCAACCTTAATGATTCTATGATTCTATGATTCCTCATACTTTTTTGTTGGCACAAGTATGGGAAGAGGATTGTGAAAAGATTTGACAGAAATACTTTAGAGCATTTGGTTGGATGAATGGTAGAAACTAGCTTATGTGAACTCAAGATATGCTCAGGCAAGAACTACAAGTCAACTGCACATGCATGTGAGAAGCACTCTGTTCAAGCAGGAGCAAAAATCTAGTAATTTCCAGTAAGCCAAACATTAGTAAGCTTAGCAGAGTGAGGACTGACCATTCTGAAGAAAAGAAGTCTCTGGTCAGCTAAAACCTTTCCCAGTACCTAATTTAACCACTCTGTATATCTTCCAAAGTAATTGTGACAGTAAATTGTTCACTTTCCCCAGAGAAGATCATGTGAGATACTGTAACAAAATCAGAATATAGATTCAGAAATGACAAGTTGACAATACCTCGTATGACCTCTTCCTCCCTTTGCCTCATGAATAAAACCCCATCAGTTTAACAATAATGCAGACGATCATAGGCTGTTGTCTGTTTCCAATTCCCCTTAAGCAATAAGTTTACTGGAAGAAAAAATGTTCTGAACATTTTGATATAAAGGATATGAAAAAAAAATCGTTATTAGACTAGAGATAACCTAAGTCCCATGCCTGAAATATTTTGCATTTTGCAAAAGAAAGAATTCTTGACTCGGTCTTATCAAAGGGTGAATGACCTTATACTTAATTTCAGATGGATAAGGTCTGTCAAGATTAGAATACAATTATTGAATGCCTCCTTTCTTTTCCTTGAATTGATATAGTACATCCTGTGACACAAAATCAATGAGGTCTAAAAAATGCAGAATGAAGAGTCCAAGAAAATAAAAGCAGGAGGAATTATGACTGCATCACACAAAACTCCCAGTACATATAACTGAATTGTGAAAGACAATGTGGTGCAGAGGTCATCATGAGGTAGAACCCAATGGATTACACTCCTCTGGTGGGGAAAGCTGCAAAATATTGGACTGCAACAACTTAATTGGGAGCCTGGGAAGGAGAAGCACAATGACATGTCCTTCTACTGATACTGTTGTTGCTATTACATACAGTTCCTGTCCCCTTATGTCTCATACGCAGCAATCCCAAAAGCTAATATAGTCTACCTCTCTACTATCCACCTACTGGAAGGTTTTTACAAATGAAACTTAGTAATAAACCAGTCTTGCCATTCTGGGGTAAAGAACACCTTGTCCAATCTGCTTGAGACTACACAGATAATTATTAATGATTATTTGTAATATATACATAAGTATATAAACAGTATCCACCTCCAGATTATCTTCTCTGTAGCAAGTGTAATAGAAGGATATGCAGTTTTGAACATGACTTGAAAAATTCTTATGTCCTGCACCTATTTATGGTACTACCAAGTTAAAGATCACCTACTCCTTTGTTCAGCGGGCGTGCATGGTTCTTTCTAATGGATGCAGATGATTGCCATTGGTATGTTTGGGAACTGCAAATTTAAATTGCTCCTGTTACCTGACATGAAGCTGCGTCAGGGGAGGTTTAGGTTGAATATCAGGAAAACGCTCTTCACCGAGAGGGTGATCGAGCACTGGAACAGGCTCCCCAGGGAAGTGGTCACAGCACCGAGCTTGGCTGAGTTCAAGAAGCGCCTGGACACCGCTCTCAGTCATCTGCTCTGGTTGGGCTGGTCCTGTGTGGAGTCAGGAGTTGGACTCGATGATCCTTATAGGTCCCTTCCAACTCAGGGCATTCTATGATTCGATGATTCTACTTTCCGCTTTCTTTTCTTCTTTGTACACTTGTGTATTTTGTTTACTTTGTTCACCACATTATTTTAGAAAAAAATCTTATGCAGAAAGCTGAAGGGTGTTTTTGAACCAGGGTTTTTCTGAGGAAAAAAAAAAATGGCCCAAATAAAATTCAGTCTGATCACTTCTCAGTAGGTGCGCCATAACAAAAAATCTACCCTCATAAAGAAATCCTGTATCTCCAGCTGGGCCCTGGGACATTCTGGGTTTCTGATTATGCCGGAGTGTGATTAAGTCTTGTTAGTATTTATTTTTCACTTGTTATTACTTTCTTCTATTCCCTTTGGCTTACTTCATCCACTCAGCAAACCCTGAACCATCAAAGACATTTACTTGCCTAACATTAACCAGGGTGGTCTCATTATACAGCTTTAAGCTTTTCCAAGATCAGAGCTTTTGATTGCACATTTGAATCAGGAGAAGTCCTACTGTAGGTAAGGTAGCCAGCACAACAGAACTATGGTCCTAGCCTACCGCTCCTTGGTAATACTATACAGTAAATAAATAACAGTGGTGTGAGTCACAGAAGAGATAGCTTCTAATTGAAAAAAAACAAACATAAACAGAGAAAAAATGCACAGAGGACTGCATTTGTTGCTGATGATTCGAATGAATTAGCAGCTTGTTTCCCCTTACAGCGAGAAATGGCAAATAACAGATAAGCAGCTGTACAAAACCAACAAACTTCACTTACTATATGCACCACTGGAGCTTGTTGCAGATGTGCATTTTCAGAAAATTATGTCCTAAGCACCCCTATTTTTGCTGGTGTTTGTATAATGCGTATTGTGTTCTAATTTATTTTTAATGTGCAACTTACCCCTTACTGCTAGCCGCTCTTTGAATGAAATGTTGCTTCTCCATGAGTATTTCTGCATAAATATTTTATAACTGAACTAAATAAAAAAATCACCTTATAACTGCTTGAGGTTAAACTGCTGCAAAAGTGCAAGCAATTCCATTTTGCTTTCACATTTATTCCTGGTGCTTTACAAGGAACTCTCAAGGAGGAAAACGCTCAGTTTCACTCCTGTTCTCTCTAAATGACAAGACAATAAGTTCATTTTCAACAGGAATAGGGATGAAACACCAGTGTGTTACTAATACAGGGCACCACCGCTATAACTGAAAGTATAGAGTAATCACTGCAGACCTATTTAAACCTGGTATAAAAACCCCACAGCTTTCTACAGCATGCAGACTCTGTAGTTCCTGAGTGCCTTTGAAATCAGGATGTACTATGGCAACAAATAAATATAGAACGTTTTTATTTACAATGTAAGAGAAATTAACAGAATAGAAAAATTAAAAATAACTCATGTCAGCTAATTATCTTCTTGAGAACAGTGTTAGAAATTACTTGAGTGAAATTAAGTTTCCTTTTGTGATCAAACTGAATGCTGCATCAACGCACGGTGAAAAAGAGTCAGCTTCGTGTCAACAGTGTGTATCTGTAATTGGTTTAAAATAGATTTTTAAAATCTGGGTCACTTACCATCTGCAATCTTGTTATATCAACACAGAAGAAGAAAAAGTGATGAAGTGCAATGACAGATGCACAGGTGTTTAGGGGATACACCTATGAGGATTGTATTCCTCATTTATTTATCTTTATGATTGAAGAAGTCCAAATAAAATGATTTCCAGAAAATTAATAAGAGAATAGGGACTCATAACAAAGTTTCATTACACGATGTAAACAAACCCTGGAAGCACAAGCATACAAACTATAATCAGTGTAAAAGCACAAAAGAAGAGAATTGCTTCAAATCACAATTAACCCCAGTCAGGTCAGTTTGTTGCCACTGCTGAATGTGATCCTTTTTCTTCCTTTATCATCAGAATCAAAATCCCACAATTAATGTATTTAATCAGTTTTGCCACAACGAGTAAGTGCCTCAAGGGTCTATGTAGCAATGCTTCGCATAAGAAAGATTTACCAGAAGTTTGACTAAACAGAACTAAAATGTGTTCGTTTTGCTGTAAACTGCATAGGATGACAGCACTGTCCTCTTCAGAAGCCAGGAGAGGAATTAGGCTGGGCCTCAACCACCACAGGCAAGGTCTACTGAATTTCATGACAAAGAACTATAATAAACTCGGGGTACTTTGCAAATTTGTGGAAGCCGTGATCTGCTCAATGTAAGAAATCCACTTATGAAGAAAAGTCAGTAAACACCACCATGGGTTCACTGTCCTGAAGAATACAAATATGTCTGATCAGAGTAGAAAGCCTAACTGGCACGATGAAGGCTTACAGTACAGTTTGGAGTGGTACTTAAGGTTATGCAGACACACAAACACTGAAATGAAACAGCTCTTCTTCGCTGTCTACCTCATTAATGAGAATGTTGTTCCATCTTTAATAACAACTGCAGCCTCTGCCAGGCCTTGGCTGAATTGGGTCCAGCTTCGGTGTATCTTCCCTGAAATGCTAAATCATCTGTCCAGGAAAATGGAAAATAATGTCCCATCCTTAGAAAGTGCCTGACTGTGTAGGTGGGCAACAGGTTATACTGCATCTCTCCTAGCTAATGAGGAACACGGGCTTAACCAGGGAGCAGAGGAGGTTGGCTCCTTAAAGAAAGAAAAATCCCCGACAGGAAAACTAGCATTCTCCCCCAAACTGAACAGATAAGAATTAAACTCCTTTTCGTGTTGCAGGAAAGTATATTTGCTGTGCATCAGCCCAGATGTGTTTCATCCTGAGGCTGTACTGCATATCTGCTAATACCAGCTTCTGGGCAGGACGGCCTCACTGGACCTAAACTGGACTTGACAGCACTTAAGCTGAAACTATCTTCTCTTTTCCACTAGTTATTTCTGCTGCCTGCTCCTTCCCTCTGGCTATCGCTGTTACCCACTTTCTGCTTACGCCACTGTGTGATGATAGCAGCTTTTCAAAGCAAGTACAGTGATCCACGGATACCTTTGTCATGTAAACTTTCCTTCTTTCTTGTCTTCATAAGAGGTTAGCAAGCATTAGATTAAGTTACTGTTCCAGATATAGTTGGGTTTATCCAGTGTTTTGGACACAGCAAGAGTAGTTCATCCAAATTTATGACTTCTTTTTAAAGCACAATAGTCCCACAGGAAATGCAAATTAAACCTCTTTAGGTTAGCCCCTATGTTAATTTTCTTCATATTCATTTACTCTCAACTACATATCCCATATCATCTGGACTGCCTCCTTGTGGGACTCTTGTAGGGCTCTTTTTAATCCTGACATACATACAATTGCCTTATATATAGCAGCATTGGCACAGCAAAAAAAGAGGGTAACCTGAGGTGCAGGAGTTGGAATGTGTGGCCAGTGGTGAAAAATAATGGGATCTTCATAGAATAGCTTTCCCAGAGAAAAAAATCCTTGAAACTACACCTTTATTCTATATTCTATACCTGTGTGTCCTGGACTGGTGGTAGAACACTGCTCTAGAAAACTGCCCTCTGGTGTCAGTGTCAGACTAGGTATTTTCTGACACCACATAGAAATTACAGCCATAAAAGTAGTTTCCAAACAACTTTCCAGGTGCATATCAGACCTGAATATGCATTGAATCTCTCCAGACCTTCACAAATACTTTGGAAACATTTTGAAGAAGGGTTGTGCAGCAGTGGCTCCTTTCCTTGGATGAGCTCCTGGACTTCATGGATATCCAGAACCTCAGCACTCACCAGATTATTTCCATGTGCAGCTGCAAAGAGTTAGGGGCAGACACTAACAGAAGTACCTCTGCCACAGGTGAAGTTATCTAGGCTGCAGAGTAGCTGGAAACCCCAGAAACCACTGAGTAGGGTTTGCAGAAATCCAGATGTCAACAAACTTGAAAGATAAGGCTCATTTGCTGCCTCTGCAGGCTCCCAGAGTTTTTCCTTGGTGAGAAGGAGATTGAGAAATGAGGCTTGCACTTCTAAGGAAAAGATATCCATAAGCCTCTGCACTAAGGAAAGCAGACGTTAACGCCTGTAACGCTGTTTAGAACCAAAGATGCTTGTACAGCATATGATGCTATTGGCACTTAAAATAGTGGAGGTATCACACTGCAGAGTTTCTAAGTACCTGCCATGTTCTGTGTGAATGAGTTTCTGCTATGAATTTTTCAGAGACACCAGTGTGTCTCCAGTCACTGTAGAGACTTCTCTGGGTACTGGTCTAGCTGCACTCTTATAGTGGCTCGGGTCCAGGTCTTCATTCCTGGCCAACCACACCACCTACACATTGGTGTGTGTGCTCTGGCTCCATTTTGGCACATGTCAGTTGACCCTCTGGGTGATAAAACCTGAATGCAGAGGAAAAGCTGTATTGGGTTTGCATGGCAAGGTTTTGGTAGAGGAGGGCCTACAGCAGTAGCTTCTGTGAGAAGATGCTAGAACCTTCCCCCATGTCTGATAGAGCCAATGCCAGCTGGCTCCAAGGCAGACCCACCGCTGGCCAAGGCCAAGACCATCAGCGACAGTAGTAGCACCTCTGGGATAACGTACTTAAGAAGGGTAAAAAAACCAGGAGCAGTTTATTGCAGCAACAGAAAGGAGTGAGAGTATGTGAGAGAAACAATTCTGCAGACACCAAGGTCAGTGAACATTGAGGGGCAGGAGGTGCTCAAAACACCAAAGCAGAGATTTCCCTGCAGCCCATGGAGGTTAATGGTGGAGCAGATATCCACCTGCAGCCTATGGAGGACCCCACGCTGGAGCAGGTGGAGATACTCAAAGGAGGCTGTGACCCCATGGGAAGCCCACACTAGAACAAACTCCTGGCAGGACCTGTGGTCTTGTGGAGAGAGGAGCCCACACCAGAGCAGATGTGCTAGCGGGACTTTGACCCCATGGGATACCCATGCTGGAGCAGTGTGCTCCTGAAGTTCTGCACCCTGTGGAAGGGACCCACACTGGAGCAGTTTGTGAAGGACTGTAGCTCATGGGAAGGACTCATGTTGGAGAGTCTCCTGTAGGAGGGACCCCATGCTGGAGCAGGGGAAGGGTGTGAGGAATCCTTGCAATGAGGAGGAAGGAGTGGCAGAAACAATGTGTGATCAACTGAACGCAACCCCCATTCTCCATCTCCCTGTGCTGCTTGGGAGAAGGAGGCAGAAAATTTGGGAGTAAAGCTAAGCCTGGGAAAGGGGGGATGGGGGGGAGGGGAGGAGGTGGTTTTAAGACTTGGGATTATTTCTTGTTATTCTACTCTGATTTGATTAGTAATAAATTAATTTCCCTGAGTTGAGTCTGTTTTGTCTGTGACAGTAATTGGTGAGTGATCTCTCCCTGTCCTTATCTCAACTCACGAGCCTTTTGTTATATTTTCTGTCCCCTGCCCAGCTGAGGAGGGCAGTGATAGAGCAGCTTTGGTGGGCACCTGGCCTCCAGCCAGGGCCAACCCACCACAAGAGGACGTAGACATTTGAGTCCAAGCCCGGCTGCAATATGGATGCTCCTACATCATGCCAACGTCCAGCTGGCTGGTAGGCCCAAGAGACCTGAGCAGGTGTCTATAGCTATCCACAGCCTTCATACTTTACCCCAAACCCAAGATGTTCAGTTCTGTTCAACCCTTGCCATCCCACAAGAGCAAGCCATATCTGACAGCTGCAAAGCAGCCCTTTAATTTAATGAATTATTCACTATTTCATATGTCTAGAGAAAAGTTAATGGAGTATGGGATAAAATCAAATACTTGTAAATGTTTGCAAGGAACACGCCTGGATTCATAGGTTTGCTGCTACCAAAGCTTCTTGCCAAGAGTATGAAACTATCTTATGGGAGGTGGTGGGGTTCACAGCTCTGGGTCGCACAGGCACTAGGGAGAAAAAAAAAATTAAGTTTAAGGAGCTGAAGGCAGTAGGTAGATACACACCTAGCATGTTTTACCAGTTGTTACTACAACAATCACACAAGATGTTTGGCCTAGAAGTAATAACCAGTCCTGCCACGGCAGGCAGTCAACTTGGGTGTGACTGATGCACATTTGAAAGCCCACAGCCTAGTTTTAGTGTCTGTAGGGACTGAACTGGATTGCTCAGGGACAATGCACCAACCCACCCTCAGCTGCCATCTCAGTCAAGACGTCAGATGAAGCTGTTGATATTGATATTTGCATTGCTACAAGGTTGAGGACAAATGAAGTAGAAGAATGTGAAATGAAAACAAAGGCCCAGTGACTTACATTTAGGGAGCACATGCTGTCTGCCACTCTGCCCTAATAGTTGGATATTTTTTCGGGCAGATATACTACACCTGTATGGAGAAAAACCCTCTCTCCCACAGAAGGAAAGACCAGCTTCTCCTCACTTTGTTGAACCCACAAAAAGTTTCTTCTCTTCTCGGTTAGTCTAATCTGTGAGCAGGTCACCCGGGTACATTTCAGATCAATGCCATTTCTCTCAGGCTCCTGAACACCCAGAAATAGCTGATGTGCCATCTGTTTCCAAACAACACTTCTGGAACTCATTTTGCAAAATACAGTTTTCATTCATTTTTTATTGTGATGCTAGCTAAACCATGCTTTGAAACAAACCTAATAAAGATACTAAGTTTGATTAACATTTTTAGCTCACTGAGTTTGTTTCTTCTCTCTTTTTTCCTCTTATTTTTCAGGAGTCCTTAATGCTTCAGTTCCTCCTGGTCAATTGCTGTGTCTAACTGTATTTCAATAGAGATAGGACACTCTCATTTAGGTTTTGCAACAGAAAGAAGGTGTAGACATCACAAGGAAAATCACTGAATGGCACAAGGGAAGCTTTGGAATATATTTTATCAGAGACGTACCTAACCCAGAGGAGCAGTACAAGCCTTTTAGTGTTTCTGTTCCCAAGATTTGAGAGGTCAGTTCTCTGGTTTAAAATTAACACGTTAGACACAGAGAAAGTTGTAAGAAGGAAGTGGAAGGAAGTCAGCTTGGGCACTGTGGGTAATCCCCGTCATCCTGGTGTTTTACAAGCATTGTTGGACACATGATCTATTGGATGCCTGTACCCCTTGCCAAAAATCTCTGCTCACCTGAGGGTGAGCTCCGATCGCGAGGTCACTACTCTGAAAGTAGCACCCAAATGACGGTCACATTGCCTTCAAGGAAGGAGAATTCAATCTCAGGCAGAGTAACCACGTTTGCCCAAGTTTCAAGGGTGCAGTAAGGAGTGAGAAATATTTTGGCTCGTGAGCTACAAGTCTCTCTCTCCCCTTCCATTTACCAAGCCTGATTGTGGACTTGGGTGAACTTTTTCACTGCAGCTGTCCGGGTGCCCTGGGGCACTTGTGGAGGCTGCAGCTGGGGCTGGCATAACCCCATACACAGGCCTGAACACCCGGGCACACGGGATGCACCTAACTCAGATGACTCAGGCAGACAATGTGTGAGGTGGCTTGTGACAGAGCAGAGGCCACCCGAGTAGCTACTGTACCTAGGTTTTTCGCTTCTGAAGTGTGTGCTGCCTGACTGACAAACCTCATTCATGTTGGTGCCAAGATTGGTAGTGACTTGCCTTAAGTTCATGTACATTACCAATGCTAAAGGGAATTTTAGAGGCTGTTTAAATACAGAATATTTAATCACTGAGTAAGTGAAAGTTATTTGGATAATGCAGTTCTGAAGTGTAATGTGAATCTTAAAATCTTTTTTCTGCTTATTTTGTACTTCCTTAATCTTCAAAATTTCACCAAACTGGAAAGTATACTTAAAGAGTGCTGGGAAATTGTCACAGAAAATTGATAACAGGCAGTTCTGCTGCTAAGGCAGATCTCAATGAAATACAGTGCAATATATTTAAAGGCAAAAAACCAAATTCTTCGCTAGCAATATGCCTTTTTATCCTGTCTGCACCTCCTCTTCAGTTGTAATCATGGATGGAGCAGAGCAACAAGAATAAAAGCCATTCCACTACTGAGATCTTAAGGAACCCAATGCGCATGGCACACACACACAAATAAAAATCTGTTCCTTGGCACTGTCTCCCTTTCTCATCTCCAGCTAACTGGTGCTTTTTACACTATTTACATTACCAAAAATTTGTCTGTCAGGCAATGTCCTTTAAACCACTTTTCTTCCAGATTTTGAAGCAGTGAAAAGTGACCATCGCCTATCATCCAGAAGAAACCTTCAACCCTCTCTCAGTACTGCTAGCCTTGCAACTAGCTTGCTCTACTATGCAGAGATTTCTTGCTCACAAGCTTGCCAGAGCAGTCCAAATTTTTGTTAAAGTTCTCCCTCTTAAGGTAAACAACTCTCCGTGCCTGGATTGACACTGCATTTAGCTAAAGATGAAAGAGGAAACCACATCCCATCCTTCTACTCCCCATCAAAAGCATCCCCTACTTCATGACAAGCCACTTTGCAGGGCTCCTTTAGGCAGCAGGAGCCCAGCACTCACTGCCCAGTCCCACAGGCACTGCTTGTCCATAAATTCCCTAGCTAGGGATGTGTTTTCGCTGGAGCAAGCAGCACGTTTGAAAGAAATAAGTTAGTTTTCTTTGCTAGTTAAGTCTCTGTAACTGGAATGACTTCTTAACCTTGGAATAGAGTGTGATTTATGTGGCAGTGCACTTTTAGCAGTTTACCTTCAAATTAGCTCAGGAAACCTATATATACCACTTATATTTATGTTTATTAGCTCCTGTTTACATTGGTACAAACTAAACCCAAACAAATCCTATTAAAGCTACTGCAAGAGTTCCCAAATGAGTGTTTACATCAGTCTAGTTTTTTAAACAAGGGCAAAAATATAAACCGTTTAAACTGGTAGCATTCCTGTTTACACAAAGCACTTCAACATGTAAAGCAGATATCTGTAGTCTATTGTCAACCAAAACAATTAAAATATCAAACACATTGTTCAGTGTTTTACACAGATTCACTTTTACTCAGGTTTTACCATGCCACCAGAACACTGCCTACAAAGCAATGAGGAAGACAACGGTTCGCCAAAAAAAATTTCGACTACAGAACAAGCAGGGTGATTCCAGCTTGCCTAGAACATGCTAGCAGACATCTTTGAGCGTGTACTGGACTGAAAATTATTGTCAATACATATTTCAAGGGACATTTCACAAAATACTGAACTTCAGAAAGCCAGTCTTGATCCCCTTACACAGTTCAAAAAGCAAACAGCATTTTTTTTTATAATGATCACACTCGTGAAAAATTAGCCATTGAACTTTCCTTACAGAACAAAGAGACACTTAATGTGGCGTGAGGTCAAATTTTATCCCGCGTGCTGTCAAGCTTCCAAACCAGCGTTTTTCCCAAAAATATCGAAAGCAAATTGGCCCAGTTCTAATGAGGATTATTTGTGGTATGAGTTTGGTACTAATAATAAACAACTAAAACTACGACATCTCCAGTTCTTTTACAGGACCAGTTCCTGACTTGTTGAGCCATAACTCAGCACTGTGGAGCAGCGAGCCAGCTTCACAGGGGCTGCAGTCTGACACTGTGACCAGATAAAAGCCAGTGCTCTGGATGCTGACACATCATTCAAAAGATTAATTCACAGGATAGTTTGCCACCAGAGGAACAGGTACATGTGCCAGCACTGTTATCAGGAAATCAACTTTCAGACTGAAGTTATTTTCTTTCCAACCTCAAATAAAAAACCTAAGAATTTGAGGTATGAATCTTATTTGCAGTAAAGCAGTTTTTCACTGAAGTGACAGTGCAAAAGCTTTCAAGTGAGTATGAATTACACTTCCTATATTTTAAAAGCTTTTTATCTTGTCAAAATGGTATTTAAGAAACTTCTATATAAATGTGGCTCCAATAGCCAGAGCACCCTCCTCAACTGGGTCACTTGATTTTTTCCTAATCAAGTGATAAATGAATTGGAAAGTCCTAATGGCCCCTGGTTTGCCTTTAAAATGAATACTGTGAAATGTTTTCTTTTTTTTTTTTTTTCATTCTCCTATCTGCTGTGAGAGGGAGGAGAAGGAAGGAGAGGGCCATGTGCTAGGACATTAAATGGAGTAATAATGCTCTTCATACAAGGCTTGTTGCTGGAGCCACTGCAGCTGCCCTCCCTCTCTTAACAGTCAGCTTGCGATTTTGATTCCTCCATAATCAACCAAAAGAAACTGTTTCAACAAATATTTAGGAGGAAAATGGTTTCAATTAAATCTTAAGAGTTGTGGGGACTGTCTCGCCTGAGAATGTCTGGCACAATAAGACAGAAAGGACAGAGCTCCTTTTAAGATCATATCTATGGGTTTTCTCAGGGAAGAAGCAGGAGTGGCTGTCGGGAAGGACCTGACTTCTAAGTGCTGCCTAAGTGAAGCTGTCAAGCTGAATCTCCAGCTTGGCACTGCCATTTTTTAAAGGTAGAAAATTGGCATGCACATTTTGCTGGCTGAACCTTACAAAAAGGGTTATTTACCTTAAAAAACAACTAGAGCTTATCTCTACAAAGATCCAATCTCTGCAGATACTTACATACATATTTAAAATTGTGTTCTGAAGTCAATTGGGCTGCTTTCATGCATACTGCTGAGTGTATATCTAAGCATTGGCAGTATACAAGCATTTATTAGTAGAGAAAGACATACATTTGAGAATACATCTCATGAATCATACAGATCTGCTTGAGGTGTTGTTTGGGAAAGACATTATACTGCTCATTTCAAGATACTATTTCTCCTAATTATAGTTCCAAGCACATTGAACTTATTAGAATAGAAGTGAGTGAAAGAACTATCAAGATAAGTAATTTTTGGAAGGTCACTGAAGTAAAAAGAAGGGTAAACAATCCTTTACAGTTTCAGTAACTTATTACTCAGTTGTCCCTTAAGGAAAAAAAAAAAAAGCACAGTTATCCTTTCATTTCCCCAAATATGCAAGCTTAATAATTCTCATAAGGTTCAAAGACTTACTAATCATTTGAATTTCTAGTTCCCTGAAGTTCAATGGTACCAGCCATGACAGTCTAGTACCTTTTCTTTTGCACTACCTCCAGTATTTTGGGGATGAGATGGCAATGGGGAGAGGCACATTATTATTCAGTTGAGTCACGTGAGCACTAAGATTACTTCAGGCCCAATGCCTCATTACACCTGAATTCCGTCTCATGGGACAGGTATCCCCAAGAAGGAAGAGAAAGTGGGTGTTTCCTTCCTCTCTGTGTTGCCCTGAGACACCTCATCACAGAATGATAGTCAATTCCAAGAGTGCTGCAGAGCAGTCAGTCTCTATTTTCTTTACTAAGCAGACTGACCGTCCCTAAAGCGATGGCCCAGCCCCAGAGTATCAGGATGTGTGAGATCACAAGTGTGGAAAGGATAGAGGGACAAAATGCCCCACCAGAGGTACCCAGAGTTAGCTAATGGAGAGCTACTTGATTTAGTCATGGCCTCTCTGCAACACATTGATCACTCTACACTCTTCCAGGCTGCGATCAGCATCTGCAGACGTAGAGGGAGAGAGGAAGAAAGGTTGAGTGTTAGTTCCACATACCCCTCTCCTGCAGGAGTGGAAGCTATTCCTTTTTTTCTATACCTCTTTCAGGGTTAGCCAGTTGCCTTACCTGGCTATAGGCAAAACAATGTCTCAGAAAATGTCCTAATACACCATACTCTCATGACCATAAAGACCAGAATGTATTATTTTCACCACGCCTGGAAGATGTGAACAATGTATCAAATGATGGTACAGCTCAATATTTCTTGGAAGAGATGTGTGAAATTTGAAGTTTAGATTTCCCTACACTTGTGGAAACATACATATCCCGTGTGTTTTGAGTAGTATTCCTCTCCTTCAAAAAACTCACGTGTTGAATGCATGACTAATACCTATAAAAATGAAGCAGAATTTTGACCTAAAATATTTCCAAGTTTTGCAAAATGATTTTATGAGTTTTAAAGTTTAGCATTTAAGATCAGCATTAAAGTTTTGCATTAGATAAAGTTTAGCATTTTTGCCTGTTTTTTTGTCTGCAGTTGCAATTGTCATAGACCACTATTTTGGACTGAGTTAAAATGCTGACTGCAGAACAGTATTTGTTCTTTTCAGGAAGAAAATGAAGGAGTTTGCAATATTCGGAGAAACTCTTCACTGCTGATGAAACACTATATAAGCTTACATAAAACAAAGCCAGGACTGGAAATAACGAGGTGCCTTTCAAACACAGATCACTAGCCTGCCATTAGAGTCCTCTGAGAGTGATGCATTGCTTCACTAGGAAACTAATAGAAGTTAACTACATCAGTTTTACAATACATCTTCTGAAACAATGTAACTTGAGTGTCTGAAATTAAATATCCTGTGTAATTTTACATATATTCTGTATTCTTTTATCATGTGGGTATTCTCAAAATGCTAATTTTCATTTAAACGCTTGGTTTTAGCTCAGAGTAGAATGTAGCATGTAAAGTTTTAGCATGCTGAATAATCCAAATTCCCTTTAGTAAGTGTGCCAAATTTTGTCTTACTGCTTGTGCAAATTGTTAACTAATTCAAAAATGCTTTATATAACCTGGAAAGTACAGTTTGGCTATACTTTGGCTATACTTACAAGTGGTTTTGCAGGAAACCCAAGTACTGCAGTTGCAGGATGGAAAAATGGTTCCATTAGCTTACGATATTAGGAAATGTTGTGATAGAACACAGAAAAATTACAAACCCCATTGTTAACAGATGATAATAAATTTTTAAAAATCAGCCAAAGCACAATATAAGTATTAGACTTGAGGGCGTAAGTTGCTGAAGTATCACCAAAAATTTTTAATTTTCTAGGAACTCATTTAGTATTTGAAATTGCTCGGCAATTTAGAAACTACTTCTATGAATTGGTCAAACTAATCACACCGAAGTTTTTGATACTGCAAGGAGAAAATGAGGATCTAGGAAGACTGAAAAAAAAACCCTTTTGATTCATCCAAAAAGGAAAAGTAAGTTATGGGACAGGAATTCTTTTTTGAACAATTGAAAATGGCAATTTAGTTTTCTTTACAAAAGTGTTCAGCTTTCACTTATGGGTTTTGAAAGAGAAGTTTAAACTTGTTCCTTTTGGCAACTTAATATGCCACATTGTTCCCCCCAAAAAAGTGGATGCAGAAGGAAGCTATGTTTAAGACCCACTAGTATCCAGAAGATTTGTAAATAAATGACATGGAGATAGAAGTGTTCCCACATTTAGGCTATTCAGAGTTTACAAAATAATTTAAGGAAAACTTACCACGTGAAATCAGTACAATAATCCAAAATTTTCTATTCCATAATATTCAAAGGGTGAAAAAAATGAGATGGAGCGATGCAGACATTTTTTTCCAGTTTGACTATCCCAAGCCAAGAATTTGAGTAACTCCAAAATTTCAGATGCTACAAAATCCAGTCTTTTTACTAAAGTCACTAGGAAGATGGGTTGCTCAAGTTTTTTGCTGTGATTCACTCCTAATGAAATTTCATTGTTGGCCCCGCAGCTACACTAAACGGATAGTTTTTCAGTTGGAATTGATGTTGAATACCTCTTACTCAGGTCCCTGTGAAAAATTATTATGTTCTCTGAAAAAGGCTGTTTACTTAATTATACTCTAAAATTTAAAACAAAACATGAAATTTTGGCGCTAACGAATTCTGTGGCAAAGTTATATTGATTTTAAATCAGAGCAAAATTTTTGAGGAATAAAGCAACAAAAGGAGGTTCATTGTTGTTTTTAATCTATTCATCTGTCATCTTAACTTTTAAAACCTGCATTCGTTCGATCTTGTATAGAGTATTTCAGAAGTTAACATAGAATAATAGAGTCATAAAATCATTAAGGTTGGAAGAGACCTCAAGGATCATCTAGTCCAACCATCCCCCCACCACCTATTACCCACTAAACCATGTCCCTAACTACCACATCCAACCTTTCTTTAAACACCTGCAGGGATGGTGACTCCACTCCCTCCCTGGGCAACCTGTTCCATTGCCCAACCACCCTTTCCGAGAAGAAATTTCTCCTCATCTCCAACCTGAACCTCCCCGGCGCAACTTGCAGCCGTTCCCCCTTGGTTTGTCACTAGTTATCTGCAAGAAGCTGCCAACCCCCAGCTCGCCACAACTTCCTTTCAGGTAGCTGTAGAGGGCAATAAGGTCTCCCCTGAGCCTCCTCTTCTCCAGACTAAACAACCCCAGTTCCCTCAGCCGCTCCTCATAAGATCTGTGCTCCAGCCCCTTCACCAGTTTCGTTGCCCTTCTCTGGACACGCTCCAGGGCCTCGATGTCTTTCTTGTGGTGAGGAGTCCAAAACTGGACACAGGACTCAAGGTGCGGCCTCACCAGGGCTGAGTACAGGGGGACAATCACCTCCCTGCTCCTGCTGGCCACACTATTCCTGATACAGGCCAGGATGCCGTTGGCCTTCATACTACTATTACTGTCATAATTTTTATTGCCTCGTGAGTTTTGCTCCTTCAGTTTACTTTTGAACAAGTGAGCATAAAGAAGCAATATCTTTCATTCATTGTTTACCCAGAGAAAGTGGAATAGGAAAATTATTAAGGCTTTCTTCGTAAAGCTTAGCTTCTTTTCTAAGAACAAAGTACGTAATTTAGAATGTCTTGCCTGAATGCTGTATTCTCAACTTATGCAAAACAGTTTGTTTTTCTTGCTTTCTCCAGTGTTATTTTTCTTATTATTTATATTATTTTAATGCATGGTGTGAAAGTAATCAAAAAAACCTCATAGTCTACCCTAGAGGTATTTAGCCTTAAACAATGGTGAGAAGGAGAGTGAAAAGGTGTGGAACTATGGCATGCTTTTTTTAACCTGGACAGCATTTTTTCTGGATTCACCCATTTCTTATGGTGTGCCTGTGTTAAAAATAAGTCCTGTTTCAGTTCTGTTAATTTTATATGAAAAGGCCTTTCTGGTAAAATTTCTGCAGTTTTCCTGATTAAATGTGTAAGTTCAACGTTTTAATGATTTTTTAATTTTTTTTTTTTTGCAAACGTCAGGATCTTCTATTGAGCTTTTTTAAGGTTTTTCAAGAGAAAACTCTGTCTGTGTGACATGAAATGTAACGTTTCCACGCATCCATTCCTGAAAGCCTATAACAAAAATTGTGAATCATTCTTAAAAAGCTGCATATTAAACAATAACTGGTTAGCATGACCAAGAAGTGAAGATACTGTGAAACTTATCCACTTAAATATTTATATGTATTCATAATATTTATATGTATTCATAATATTTATAAGTATTCATTTACTTCTTAATCTTACTAGAAAAGTGGAGGAAGTCCTACAGAGCGTGGAATGTAAAAGATGATTGATATTTTCCGTTCATTGCTGAGCATCTGTCAAAAGACAGAAAAAGCAGAGAAAGGAAAGTGATAGCAGAAAGTAGAATGAGGAATTATAACAAGAACCATTTTTTTTTTCCTCCAAATGAGGTTCAGTAGAACTAAATATCACTTTTTTTTCTGGGAAGTAATGGGTATTAATAACAGTGATAGAGCAGTAAGAAAAAGCACAGGTCACATAATTACAATTTCAATGCAGTAGTTTTTGCTGTGAAAGCATTTGATGTTGCTTTATCAACAAGTATTTAAATTTGAGGACTGCTCAGCTGTTGTATGCCTCTTCTGTTGTCAAGGTTAGAACTGGCAATTTTTCTTTCATCATACTAGCTATTTCTATATTAATATAATCACAGAATCATAGAATCATAGAATCATTAAGGTTGGAAGAGACCTCAAGGGTCATCTAGTCCAACCGTCCCACCACCACCTATTGCCCACTAAACC
>VWZZ01005330.1:376144-425503 GCA_013399095.1 Psophia crepitans | reverse complement strand
TCCTTTTCCTCCACACAGCTTTCCAGCCACCCCGCCCCCAGCCTGTAGCGCTGCCTGGGCTTGTTGTGGCCAAAGTGCAGGACCCGGCACTTTGCCACATGGAACCTCATCCCGTTGGCCTCTGCCCAGCGATCCAACCTGTCCAGGTCCCTCTGCAGAGCCATCCTACCCTCCTGCAGATCGACACTTCCCCCCAGCTTGGTGTCGTCTGCAAACTTACTGAGGGTGCACTCAATTCCCTCATCCAAATCATCAACAAAGATGTTGAAGAGGATGGGCCCCAACACTGACCCCTGGGGAACACCACGTTATGACCAGTTCTATTTTTCCCTATGCAAAACATTACCTTGAGGATTGTGAAGGACCAAATTGTGTTGAAGAGGGAATGATGCAGTAGGAGGATAGGTGAGATATTTTCATTACGAATGAGTGTGTGGGTAGAAGTTCCTATTACTTCCTACTATTCCTAATAAAAAATGGGATGCCAAAGGGATTATTTGTACACTATAGCACGATTGATTTAAATTATGACAATGTGTTTATCCTACCTATATTATCATATTTTTGGTAAGGCTTCTAAGCTATGAGTATGTCTTTGCATTCTCAAAAATATGAAGGATGATGAGGGCTGAAGAACCTGTATATGCCTCTCCCCTCAACTCTGTCCTTGGATATTCTTTGAAGCCACTTTAACAAGAGCTTCAGAAGTAGATTCTTATGGCTTTGCCAGGGAAAAAGGTGATGGGCATTTCAAAGTGAACCCAAAGCAAATAACAGAGACTTCTCTTACATTTGTAAACCCTTTTTTGACATTTATTAATTTTCTGAATAGAGTTGAAAGAAACAAGGGAAAAAAACTTATGAAACTGGCTGAGGCATGCTGCAGGGTGAGTTCAAAATAGGTAGTATTTTCCAGAAATCCTTTATTTTAAGACTATACATACATATATTTTTTTAAAATTTACCACTATGTAACTGCATATTGCTGTATATTGCAATCATACATGTGTGCTAATATCCTTGACTATCAGAATTGGCATAGATTAATTCCGTTACTAAAAGATGCACAAGCAGGTTTTAGACAACTAGATAAGCAAGTAGGCTCCAGGTAGAGCAGGACTGACATATAGAGACATAAGAAGTGTATTTTCCTTACCTTTCAGTCCAGGCTACAAAGAGAAGTCTGCTTATGTTCTGATTCTCCCAAGGTGTCTGAGCAGAAAAACTATTGAAGGTGCTGAAGACCCTAAGTTTGAAATCCAATCACTCAAACAATATGTTAACATACAACATATGCTAATGACACTAAAAGTAAGTGAAAGTCTCAGTTTAAGTATGCATTAACATTTTACATTTTATGCCACCGTATGTAACTAAGTGTGTATATGCCATGCTGGTATACTACAGGTAGGTATTTTTATTAAGATCTACCTAGGAGCTATGGCATCTGTTCAAATAAACCACAATATTGTAAGTGAAATTTGGAAAGCCTTTTCATACAAGACAGAGTACTTGTGTTTGGTAAATATCATTACAGGCAGCATTAATTATTTGGCCCTTTTTCGGCCAAACGAACAAGTTAACACTTTCTTAGTCAACTCATTTTAAAGCTATTGTAAAAATCTGGACAAGCCTTCCCATAATCCCAGAGCAAGAAAGTTTCCACATAATCAATGAGAGAGGCGTGCTAACATTGCTAAGATTTGGAAGGAGGCATAGGAATAGAAGAAGAACAGCTACAGGCAAATCAGAGCGACAACTACAAAACATCCCGAAGAGATTGAAATGGCAGAAGTCACTTCAGTGGAGGTTGTGGAGTACCCACTGCTGATGGGGCAGGCAGGGCTACCCTGCACGGGTGGGATCCCTACAGTGCTGCAAAAAAATGCGTGGAATGGACATGTTGGGGAGGAGACCGACTGGAGGAACCACCACTATCTGGCTCAGCCTGCAGTCAGGCTGGTTTAAGCACAAAGTGAAACTGCAGTGTTATACAGCCGTCATTACCACAATATCTCAAACCTTCAATTGCTTGAAGTGTTAATTTTCTCAGTGCTCCCATGAGCTGGGGAGGGGTTATCTCTGTTTCATCAGAGGAGAACTGGGGCACAGAGCACTATGTTTTCGTAACTGTCAGCACAGCTCATAAGAGCCCAATAAAGTACACTGCAGCCAAGGAGGAGGTTGCTGTAAAGCGCTATCTGCAAGCGCTACTATTGCAAACGCAGCCTTTACTGACATAACAGCTCTCCAAACGAAATAGTACGTAGCAGCTGAATTTACTGTTTTTGTCATCATTGTGCTTAGATTGGGGTTTCTGCTGACATAAAAACAAGAGTTGAAAAAATACACCAATCCTAAGCGATGTGAATATGTGGTTTCACAGCCTCCTTGGTGCCAATTTAGGCTCTGCCTGTCTTATGACTCACAAGCCCACCCTTCTCTGTACGCTTTGCATCACTCCCTTTGTGTCACACCAAGTCATCCCAGACCTTGAGTGAACAGGTTCATTTCATAAGTCTGGCTTCAAATTACTCATTTTGTTTGTCCTCAGGATCAGCCGTCACCTGGACCGTGTCCTGGCAGCAGGAAGGCAGCAGTGGGGGTGAATAAGGAGGGATGGTGGGAGGGTAGGTTGCCTTTTCCAGAAGCAGAACGATCTTAGGTAATCTTAAACTATCATATAACAGCACCACTATTTTAACAGCATGAGATGTTTGGATTAACCAGTCGTCATCCTTCTGAAGACATTTACTGACAAGTCTAATGGATACACTTTGACTTTTCCTCCAGAGAAATAAAATACCTTGTCTAAGGTCCCACAGGATGCCTGTGGAACATCTACAAACAGAACAGAAATTTTTTGCACTTTAATGCTTGAGAAAAATACTCTGAAGAAAGCTTAAATTTCTTGTGCCATATGTAAAACATTTATCATCCCCTATTTCAGTATCTGAGGAAATTTTTGTCATTTTTTTTTTAGAATGTTCATCTATGAAGAAAGATATTTGTAACAAATATTATGGCTGGAGCAACTCCAATGGCACATCTCCAACATGCTGCTTACCGACAGCGCTCTGGTGGTAACTTTTGGGTTTATTGGCACTCTGGCCTAATTTTGATGCAGAAAAATTTTATTTTTTTTTTATTTTTTTAATTGTTAAAAAGTTGAATGGTAGACAGGAAACTCATTCAGCTACTGTGTAATGTAGGATGCATTCCTCACATGCACTAATGAATCACTTGGGGGAAGAACAGCTGCATATGACTCCTCTAGCATAATAAACCAAGGGTTCATCAATTCCAGGTGCAACATTTTGCAGTGTTAATATGCAATAGAACAGAGAGTTGATTTTGATTATCAAGGACTCTCTGAATTGCTTAGAAGAAGAATAAGTGGCAACAGAAGTGAAAAAATATTTTTGAAACCAGCTGACCAAGGAAGTCCAGATTGCTCTGTAAATTACATGGCTTCCCAGACAGAGAAGGAATGCTCTATGTGTGATCACCTACTTTACTAAAAATGCACCATGGCCTTTCTTTTAATCTTGTGCTCAGTGAGTATGGAGCTAAATGTTTTCCATCTGCTCCTGTTTTCCTCAGATAACATCACCGAAGTTTCACAGATGGAGGTGCAGATATCAGGCAAAAGTTACTTAAGCAAAATAAAACTGCCCCTTTACAAACAAGTTAGAGGATAAAATAATGGTAGAACAACCATGAATATTAATTTACAGCTTCTTAGTTCAGATGCTAGCAGTCACTGTGAGATATCGTTATATTTGTTTTACATCAATACATTTTATAGTGGGTTTTTTTTTCTTCCTAGATTTTTGGTTCCTTGAAAGCAATTCCTAATGCTTATGATATACAGTAAACACACTGAGGTAGAAGGCAATGAACTTACTGTGAGAAGATGTACAGGATCCACGTGCTGATATGAACAATTTACCTTTGCTATTTTTACAATTTGAAATATCAAAGGAAGTAAACAATGAATCAACCCTTAAAAACAAATACTGCGAGCAGTAATTCCTGAACGAACTGCAGGTCAGGCAACTGGCGTCCAAGTCTCTTGGGAGCAACCAAAGCTGGATTTTAAAATTAAGCAGCATTCAAAAGGTGTTGAGTGATTCTTAACTGGATCTTCCGACATTTGCCTCCAGACACGCTACAAAGGTGGCAATGGATTTTGGATTCTCACATAATTCCACTAACCACACATAGAGATGGGGCAAGGACTGGCAAGTCTTCCTTTTCTGTGTGCTGTAAAAGGAGAAACATTTTTTGAACTTTCAGAGTTCAGCAGAACAGGAAGCTTTTCTTCTTGTTGCTACTGCTATTCTTGGCTCCTATGGATGCGGAAAAGAGCTTTGGATGTCTTTCAGATTAAGACTTCAGACTTCGGTTTCTGGGACAAAAATAGATAAGGTATTTTAATACTCCGCGGTGTAATTCCATGTCACAAATGCTCCTGCTGGAAGCTTATGGCACTGGAAAAAGTGAGAAGCAATCTACTCTGCACGAGGTGGTCACAACTTTATGACTTCCAAATGATAACACCACCTGTTAATTTGAATAGATGGCTGTGAATCTGATGGATCATATGCAGTACCAGATGGCGCCTCGTGCGAGACGGCACCTAGGTAATGCAGAAGGTAGGGGGTAACAGCTTGGTACGCTGGCAGCCGTGGATGAGAGGGAGCAGCGCTGGTGGGGAAGCTGCAGGTTGCCATCCTTGCTGGAGCATCATGCGAAGCTGGAAAAAACTGGCTGCTCCTCCAGAGTAGCCAACACCATTTGTCTGCAAGGAGATTCTCCTTCAAAATGCGTTTTTTTTAAAATTTTTTATTTATTTTCTTCCCTGTCAGGCAGTAGGAAGACACTGACTGGTCCTGCCTCTACTCCCCAATGAATCCCGGAAAGCAGGCCAGGAGTACAACTCACCGGTCTCCCCAGTAACAGTCCAGGCTGGGCTGCGATGGTCTGTGGGGGCTGTGGTGCAGGCTCATGCCTGGGGCTGTCCCCTTCTTGGCTCTCTCCCAGGGCAGCATCCCAGCCCCGAGCGCTCTCCAGTCAGGAAGAAGGCTGGAGTCAGAGGGTTGCGGACCAGCCCAGGAAGGACTTGTACCCTTGGAAGATACCCTTTCTAACAGTCCAAAACACTTCTGTGGGGATATTTTTAAGGCCTGATGACTGTCATTTTCCCCCGCTTCTGTGGGTAAAGCTCCCCCCACGGTACCCTACACAAAATGCGAACGAGCACCGTGCAGCTGCACACTTCTGTCCCTCCATGCTTTGTGTGTCTGCTTTGGTGTGACCGATTGGTAAAGACGGCGGGTAAACAAGCTACATGCCAGCTGAAATTTCCCTTTCATCAAGGATATTCCCAGCTGGACAGATGCTGCCAGAGGCTGACTGTTTTGTGCTGCCTAAGCAAAGTAACGGAACCGATTCGGTGGAAGGGATATTGCCCTATATATTTGATATTTAAATAGCTTTCAAATTTAAAAGCAGCCTCATGATTATTCTTAAGGTGCTCAATGAATATGAAGTAAGTAATGCAAAGATAATTTCATGTTGTTACGGGACTTCAGTGTGCACCAGGGATAGTGGGCATTTAGTGAATTCACTTGACAAAGAATATACAAAAACAGCATAAATAATAAAATATGGTGCCTGCAACTCCAGGACTTCACTCTAAGACATTGTTTTAATAAACAATAGTGTTATTTAGATAAAATATCGTCTATTTTAAGTTCAATATATAGCCACAATAGAAGTTGTTACTGGTAGACAATTTTATAGTTATTTTTGTTTAAAAAAGAAGACAAGACAAGATTGCATATAATGGCATGCTTTTATGGGAACATCTGATGTTCAGACTATTAAGAGTGAAGGCATTTTTATGGTTCTCTTTTTACATATATTTTATGTCTCACTTCTACGTTCATTTAAAAAAAAATTGTCATTGGATCAGCTATCCTGATTATAGCTGAGAAATTCCACGGCTGTCTCTTTCCTTCTATTATTTTATTATATACTCATACAACTAATTATTCAGCAAGTCTGCAATAACTGAGGTGCACCTGAAAGACAACTTTCCAAAGCACGTAACATGAACATTCTCCTTACCTGGCAATCATTTTCTATTACTGCAGCTTTGCTCAAGGTAGCAGTAATTCAGCCCCACCCTCCACAGCTTCTTTGCAAGCACATTGATGCAAAAACTTGAACTTGAATTTATCTAGTATGTCCTAAAATTAGTAAATATCTGCTTTGAAGCAGCCTAAGCAATGCAGAACATAGAATTCAACCAAAAAGGTTGAGAAAATTTGCCAGAAAAACAAAAGCAAGTCGTGCATGAGTTCAATGGCATTTAGAAAAAGAGTTGGAGAGGAAAAGAAGGAACCATAACCCAAATGTTTAGATTAAAGAGAAAATATTGATTCTAACTTCTGATCTAACCTTCTGAAAGGCTATCCACAAGGGAAGGGACACTACAAGGGCGAGATACATAAGACTACCAGGAAGAAGCCACATGTGAGAATAGGGACAAAAGGGTTCATACTGGGATACTGAATATTGTATAATAAAAGGGAAAACCCCAGTATATTTAATGTTGGCAAGGACATCTTCACTTTTTTCCCAGGAAGGACTTTCCTGAGCACCTCTCCCCACATAGACCCACTTCCCAGGAAACTCTCTGGCCAGCACACTCTCCCCTTGCGCAGGCATGGAAGTTACATGCTTCCTTTAGCTTCCTCAAGTCTGAGGCTTAGCTTAGTAGAGTGTATTTCATACCTCATTGATTTTTTAGTTAACATAACTTGACTTTGCAGATATTCCCTAGCACATTGAGGCATAAGAAGCGTTTCACTGCAACCAAATACAATTACCTACAGCAGTCAGGACAGTAGGTCCTGAAAATATGTATTTGCTTGTTTTTAACGAATTAAATTAAAGACTCATAGAATAGCTCAGATTGGAAATGACCTCAAAAGATATCTGGTCCAACTTTTCGTGGAAAACGGAGCCTAGATTAAATTATCTAGCACCCTGTCCAGTCACACCTTGAAAACCTCCAGTGATGGGGACTCCACCATGTCCCTGGGGAGATTGTCCCAGTGAATGGTTGCTCCCACTGTAAAAAAAAAAATCTTTTCAATACCAAGATGAAAACTCTCCCAGTGCAACTTGTACCCATTGCACCTTTTCTTCTCCATGTGGCTCCTTGTGAAGAGAGAGCCTCTCTCTGTCCTCTTTGTAGATGCCCTTTAGGTACTGGAATACTTTAATGAGGTCTCCCGCCCCAGCCTTCTTTTCTCCAGGGAGAAGAGTCCTAACTCCTTCAGTCTTTTGTGATAGGGCAGGTTCTCCAGCCCTTTGATCATCTTTGTGGCTCTCCTTTGGACCCTCTCCAGCCTATCTGCATCTTACTTGAATTGTGGGAACCAGAACTGGACACAGTACCCCAGGTGTGGCCAGAGAACTGCTGAGTAGAGGAGGATGATCCCATCTCTGTCTCTGCTTGTAGTGCCCCTGTGGATGCAGCCCAGGATCCAATTTGCCTCTATGGGTGCAGCAGTGACCCACGTTCAGTTTGTTGTCCACCAGGACCCCCAGGTCCCTTTGAGCTGAGTTGTTCCCCAGACACATCAGATCCTAGACTGTACTGGGCTCTTTGCTTACATCGTCCGCATGCAGGACCTTGCACTTGTCTTCGTTGAACTTCATGCAGTTCTTGCTGGCCCGATCTTCCAGCCTGTCCAAGTGTCTCTCTAATAGGAGGCTTGGCACTGAGAAAAGGTAGGCTGCTCCGGATTCCAGTGCTAGAAGCAGGGAGTCAAGCTGGGATCCAACCAGCAAGGCAGTACAGCTTTTTGGGTAGCTCTGTTTTACCTTGTGATTAAGTAGCAAGAAGAACTGTTTGTGCCCTCCCTCGATGAACCCTGCTGGCATGTGATATGTTTACAAACTCAGTCCACATACTGGCAAAGAGATTAATTTATTGAGCAGATGACCACAGTATAAATCAATACCCATATTATTTCAGTCCTATTCACAGTCTGGGAGCTAAAATGTAAGGATCTTAAACTACTGCGCTTTGTGGATTGCTCTCTGACAGTAGATGTTTTGCAGGAGAGCTAAGGGTTAAGTCACTTTGCCTCTGCATTATCTGAAGCATAAACAATATAATCTAAAAAAATGGAGATCTGACATACCTACTGCAAATAAAATAATTCAGTCACAATGTTGCCCATCTTAAAACTTCTCTTCTCCTTCCAAATCATAGCAGAATCCAAACAGAAACAGGTTTCAGACTCCGTAAAATGAAATTCATGGGCTGTTTAATGGCATATAAAACTTATCAGGTTTATGCTTTAAGTCAGAGTGCAGAAGAAATAATGGACCTATGGTGAGACACACCATCGTCAGAAATAGTGAAATTCTTGTTTGTCCTAAAAACTGGCAGGGTGTCATCTTCTTTTTTGATTCTGGTAGAAGCAGACAGAGGATTAAAACAAGGAGAAAACCAATCTTAAGTAAAACAGATATGACTCAGGTCTCAAACCAGGGACAGATCAGTTATCTCGTGACACCGTGCTGGAAAGGCTGGTAAATAGAAGCATGTTAAACCACTGTTTAGTGCATGAACCTCAGGCTTGCAAAAACTCAAAGTCTCCAAAAGTTTCTATCTCAGCCTAGTATCTTCCTCAGAATATCATTTATGCCATTCTTGTCTTTGTTAGGCTTCTGAAACCAAATAAATAGCTTAAAAGAAAATTTATAGGGCATCAAGGAAATCAGTATCCTTCATCACCAGTTTATGTACATGTACCCGTTTCATCCCAGCTGGGAAGGCTAAACTCAGTCCGTCAAACAGTTTGCAGCACTGACATCCTGTTTACTGTTCAAGGCAGTTCAGATGCAATACTGAATTTTAGGATTAAATGCGTCCATTACAGAGGTTGCTCTGGCAACAGTTATGCTTTAAACCTGAAATGCTAGCTTCATTATAGCCTCTCTCTTCATTTTCTAGTTGTAGTCAGTAACCGTTTCATCAGGCCGACTGGAACATGCCCAGAAGACCGATTTAATTTCGGTAGTCTACATAGCACCCATCCAAGCAGCCCTGAATTCTGTGCTTTGTTTCGAATACAGTGCAATATACCCCTGGCCTGTGAGTACCAACCTCATTTGTACTCTATATTTTGATAAAATGTTTCATGTAGAGTCCAAAATTTAAGCTCATGTTGGTTTATAGATCTCAGTTCAAGCAGACAGCTTGAAAAAACTCTGACAAAGAAACAAAACCAAACAGTTGTGAATGAGTTTTTCTTCTGACAGTAATGTCCTCGCTATTTGAGAGGCCTCTGAGAAAATCAGATAGGAAGCTACTGCTTGCATTTCAAACCTTGCTGATCACCTCTGCATCCCATTTCAGAGCTTTTACTGCCTGAAAAATCTCTTTGCATTATCGGTACTCATACTATTAATGGTTCTCCTTTTCCTCCCAAATCAGTTAAACGCAAACAACCTTCTTTGGTTTCCAGCTGCTCAGTCAAGCTGTTTGTCTAGGGTGGCTAACCAGAAAATGAGACATTTAGTAGAGTTTAGTGGCATTTAACACCAGTAAAATCTTGATGATGAAAACGGGAGCAGCTCCCCCCGACCTTCCATGTAACGGCTGGCACAGGCTGTCCCCGGCACATCAGCAGGATTTGGTTATAACCAGTTGGGCATACATTTAGCTGTTTCCATTCTCTTTCCTCTCCACTTCTTCTTCCCTCCCACCCCTGTAGAAACCTGCCAAACACGGCAGCTCGCCGTGCCAGGCACGGCGAGCGCAGCCCAGTAAGCCCCAGCCATCTCGGCTGCGGCCACCAGCAGCATTCACAGGGCTGACAAGCTGATGCAAAGTTTTGTCACCTATCTGACAGCAAACAGGCAGTGTCTCCAAGATCCCAGGAGCCAAGCCAGTATCACGTGTGAGCTCCTGAGACCTCTCTGTTGGTACATCTGCTGAACACCAGTACTTGTGGTGTTAAGACCTGGGAAGAGGGAACGCCAGTGACATTTTTTGCTGTGTCCCCCTGACCAACATTAATGTCATTAGTTCTTTGTCAGTGAGAGGAACATTAAGAAAAATAATCCCACCCAGCCTAATTAATTTGCCAATCTTTGTATTAAATTATTAATCATACTCATTCCAAATGCCTTTTATTTCAGATTGAATGTTATTTTTAAAATGCTTACATTTTGCTGATAAAAATATTATATTGTGTTTCTTCAAGATGACTGGTTACAGCAAATCTATTAATAACTTCTTAATGAAGTAAGAGTTTTTTAATATGTCTTAATCTAAGCTGTGCTAACGTTTCAGTGTGAGAGGAATTAATTCAGGAACTTCAGATATGGTTTTCATTTAAACAAGATTAAGTGAGTGATCCAAGATTCATGTATCAACCCAGTTTTCTGCCTAAAAAGGAATTTTACAATACCAGATTTCATAACAGTAGGTTTCTATTTTATTTTTTACTTACCTTGAAGAAACAGAAGCTATCCATTAAAAGGATATATTCACATTTTTCGTCAGGATCTTGTTCACATTGTTCTCACTCTTCCGTTTCCCTCCCCTGAACAATGCTCTAGACATTGCTGATACACGGCTATGGCATTCACAGGCATATTAAAGTTATTTACGAAATTGTTGGAGGCAGAGAAAGTCTGGAGTGTGTGTCCCGGAACGTATTGCCTTTAGAAACTCCAGTTATAAAGTCATTTCCTCTACCTTAATCAGAACCCTGAAATATTTCGAATGGCATTGTATAAACAAAGGAAAATATTAAACAACATCCTCCCTGTTTCCTTCAGCAAGTGAATAACTCCGTATTTCCCCAGGGAGGGAAGCTCTGTAAGACCTGAAAGAAAATGAAGTTAAAGGATTACAGTATGACCTTGAAAGAGTAACTGCAATCAGGGCATTGCCACATTTCATTTCAGCTTCAATTAAAAACACCTTGAAAACTGAAAAAATGAGCTTTGTGGCTCGCAGCTGAGTGCTTGCAACCTAAAAATACTGTCACATCCCATTTTGACCTGTTCAATGGAAATATTATCACCACAGTCTATTAATTCAGATATCTGATCTGTATTGTGAGAGGAAAAACAGTTTCCTTTTTCCTTGTAAGATGGTTTCATCAGATGATACAGAAATGTCAAGGGAAGAAAAAACTGCAGTAAATAGAAAGGGCCTTCCATGAAAGCTGATGTGTAAAAATAGTTTTGGGAAGCAGCAAACCCCACAGGTTTCGGCTCGGTTCTATGGATCCAGCCTGACGCACACTCTCACACCAATGCAAACCAAAGAAAAAAAGCAGCAACAAAACTCTTTAGCTCAGGTGTGACCCATCAGTTCAATTTTTATGCAACCAGTGTAGTTCCAAAGCCATTTTCTCATTAAGGAAATCTTGAGTATGTTGCTTTCACACTATTGAGCATAATTCTCATATGTGTCAAAAAATGAAGGGAAATGGCCACATGGTGCAGCGTAGCTGATATTAATGCAGCCTCTTAATGCTTACTTTTTTCTTTTCTTTCTTTCTTTCTTTTTATTTTTTATTAAGGGAAAATATGACAAAAGTTTACAAGGAAAATTGTAAAGGAAAGTTATCCTTTGCCAAAATCTTCTTGTAGTGGCTGTGAATAAATTTACAATGATGAAGTGAGAAAATAAAGATGAAATATAAAAATACAGTTGCTTGCTATTGTTGGAATTCCCTGCATTTCTTGTTCATGGCAGAGGTAACCTAATTTTTGTGTACTAAAAGAAGATGAAGTATACTGTTAGAGAAGGGTAAATAAATCACTGTCAATAAAAAAGCCCCAGCTTCTAGACCACTGATGTCAGTCAGTAAGTTTGATCTCAGTCAGTAGGTTTTGTTCTCAACAAGAGTCAGTCAGGAACTTGCAGCACACATAAAAGATGAGCAAGCTAGAATGCAAACCCAGAACTTTTTGATGAAGCACAATTTTCACCCACAATTACTGCTGCAGTTGCTGACAATTATTATTATTATTGCTGATGTCCTCAAAGGGGAGCTGTATATTTACTCATATACATCCCACCTACAGATATGTAAATGTAATCCAAGTATGCATATACTACCTTATTAAGTGGTGTTTTCTGTTTGGGGGAATAGCAAACAGTCATCTTTCCCAGTTCTCATTAAAAAAATATTTAAGATAGGGCAATGATGTTTATCCCTTTAGGAAAAACTGCCAATTCCCTAATCTTAGATGATCCAGATGTGAAGAAATATGGTGGTTTGTGCCATTTTGTATACACACCTCAATAGTATGAACCTCCTTACTGCTTTCCTTACAGTCAGCTAAAAGGACTCCATGGCAAAGATGTCCTGTAATGCTTCTTGTGTGGTTTTATGACTGCCTTAAAGGGAAAGAGTTGGCACGCAAACTCAATACAGCCGCTTTTTCAAAGGGAACAACTCTGAATGGCTTCTTCTGAACATGAGTAGGCACTCAAGAAACAGAAAGAGTAATCTGTGTTGCAGACTCCTGACTCAGACAGCCCTGGAGAGTTAAGTAAATGTTCACTCATCTATATAATTTAAAGAAAAATTTTCTGGGATTCTACAGAGAAAAGCTCACCTCCCCCGCTCCATCTATCCACTCACATCTGTGGAGGCATCAGTGAGTCACACAGCAATTCTCTACATCATGCAGAGCACCTCATAAAACTGTTTAGCCCAGTTACAGGAAAAATGTTTTCTTCCTGCTGTCTAGAGAGAGGATAACTTATTTCAATATATTTGCACACAAACAAGGCCTTTTCTGTGCTGTCATCTTCCCAAAAGCTTCTGCCCAGTAGCAGTTACACGCTAAGCCTTGTAGAGTGACTGACTGCCTGCACATTCACAAGCAGGTAACAAAACATCAGTAAGTGGTATTTACCAAGTTAAACCTTTGTTTAGGAGTTTCAAGGAATCTTATTTTGTGTACATGAAAGCTGTCTACATCCTCACAGCTGTTTACTGGGCTTGGAGCAGCAATATGTTAGATGGACATGAGGAGGGCTACCCCCCCCTGCCCCCATCTCAGTATTAATGAGCTGCCTCAGAAGTTGCGCAGTGATGGGTGACTCACTCAGCACTTTGGTGTCACAGGTGGGATGCGTCAGATTAAACACAGAGCTTTACAGCTGAGCTTTTAGGGCATTAGTCCTCAAGTAAATGCCTAAAATAAGTGACAGCAATCGTCCCCCCAAAGTGTCACTTCCTTTGACTAGAAAGAGAATCTAATTTGTAAACCTCTAAAATAATAAGATGAAATCTGACTGATTGCAGAAAGAATATGTTTCTTTTTCGTAGTTCCTAATTTTTTAATCATCTCACGCTTGTATTTACACTTGCAAAGGACCTGAGTGTAATGGTTAGTTGCCTCTGGATACCCTTGTTTGAGTACTGGAGACAGACAATCTTCATTAGCCTTGCCCTCTACCAGAGGCAATTAGCCCAGGTGGTTCAAAACCACAAACTACAAATATAGTCTTTAGGTCAGCAGATTCAGTAGCTATTTCAGAATCTCTCGGGCAACTAAGAATTTAATAAATGTGGTCTTGAAGCCATTTTGAATCCTTCTAGTTACTGCCAGAGCCAAATATTAACTTTTAATACAGTTACCTGAAAAGGGTGACAGGAAGAAGTACCTGCTTTTAGTAAAATGCTAAGCAAGGAACCAATTTTTATTAATATTTTGTGTGTGAGAATTATGATAGCATTGGAATGATCTTCCGCCTGCCTTTGAGGATAATAAAAAGCACTACAGCAATTACAGAGTACTTGAGGTATTCTCTCTCTGCTCTGTGATTTTTCATTTCACAGACACTTACAAATTACCACAGTTATTTCACAGCATCAGTACCTGTCCTCAACAACATTACGGAAGAAATATAATTTCTAACCCCTCTAGTATCATGGCAGGCACGCACTTAGAGGGAAAGGCTTCCAGGTATTCATTAATACAATGGTATAGGGTTAACTTGAAGTACAAAAGGGTTTGAGAAACTACTGGTATACAATAACGCAGCACATCAGTAGAGTTTGTCTTTCTCATCGGAAATGAGCAAGTGTTAGACTCTGAGAAATATCACAATGAAAGATTTCTTCTAAAGTTAACCCAGACAACTAGGTCACTACAGCAGTCTTTTGATGAAATTCTCAGCTGGAATATATGGGCAGAATCTACCACAATCAATGACTCCCGGTTTTTTGCCCTCAGCAGTGGGCCAGGCCCTCATCTCTAGATTAATGTTATACTGTATAATCAAATCTTTTGTATGAGGTAATCCTTTACCCAAAGGGAATGTATAAATCTCACAGCATAGCACTGCCACAAGGAGAAAACAAATTTGTCCCATAACATCTCAAGCAGAACACCAGCATACTTCCACTAAGAGCAGGGGGCAGTTCGCAGCAGAGTAAGATACATCAAAAGGAGGAATATTGCTAAGGTCAGATTTCTGCCCAAGATTCACTTCTGCTAAATGAATGTATTGTAGCAAAACAGAAAGGAACACTCACTCATGTATTTGCAGGAATTTCTTTTATAATCTGTGACCAGAGAGTCAATGGTCAAGTACCTTTCCACCAGCCTACATGAGGGTTTTTGGTAGCTCTGAAATTAGAGACTGTCTGAGATGAGGGATGGAAAAGAGATCTATTCACCAGCTCTGGTTAAATGAAAACCCAAGACTATGCTCTAGCTCACACAATGGAGTTTGTGGAGCTGCTCTTTTATTAGCTTGGATATAAATAAAACAAAACACCTTCTGACAGAGAGGCCTCCCTAATGCTTGGAAGCTGCTTTCTCGGATTAATCCAATATTCAGGAAAATATAACCAACACCATGGCATATGAAGTTCGTATTTTCACAGTGCGTAAAAGTCTTTTCTTTCTTCTGGTCAACCAGATTTACAGACTTTTTTTGTTCATCTTCACTGCATTGTTCCTGTTATCAGTAATGGAACAGATCTTTAGTTAAATCTTTTTAATAAGGTCTTTTCTTAGTCAGTCTTCTGTTGCTTTAAGGTAGCCATTTCCTTTGAAGGTAAGCAAAACTGTTCCAAAAGTCTTTATTTCCTACAAAGCTCACAGTAATTGTACTGAAGTTCTTATTTGGTGAGAAATAGCTGTGGGAGTTTAATAGCTTCGGGCATACTCTTACGTCTTCATTTAATCAGCAGTGGTTAACATACCTCCTGCTCCCACCAACGCAGACAACCTCTGATTTCAGAGCTACAAAAGACCTTATGTAGATTGGTGAAAATATACTTGATCATTAACTCACTGGCCACAAGGGTAAAAACCCAGACATTTCTGCAGAAACTGTTTGTAGAGAACTGATATAGTGATAGTTTTGTAAGAGACACCTGGAACTTCACAACAGTGAAAAAAAAAATAATCCATAGAAGTCAGGGAAACTTTCAGCAATATACAGATGCACTAAATGAGCCTAGTTGTACAGAGATAAAATAGGTATTTTTCAGCTGCATTGTTCTGAAACAGTTTTACTTAAAAGTCATCAGGCCAGAGATTTCTAAATCATTAAAAGAATGAGAAGTTAAAAAAATTACAAAACCTAAGAGAAAGACAAGAAATACCTAAAGCAAACAGTAAAATTGATGGAGCAATTACAGCTTTTTGCCTATGCCAAATTATAGGCCAAGCTGGAGAATAAGATCTTGTTTGTAATACAGAAAAATGGGCACCCTGGAGCAAAGACGATGGATTTTAGTCCGTTAATTGGAGCAAATATTCCCATACAGCAGTTTTTGTTTCCTGAGATTTCTTTATGAAAAGATTCTGGAGCTAAAAATCTTCATGTGGCATATAAATTTCAACTTTAGTAGGTATTGCTTGAGAATGGACCACTTGAGAAACATTTACCTCACATTTGAATGAAGCTGGGGAGAACTTTTGTTCATTAAAAGCTCAATTGATTTAGTAAAATATGACTTTTGCTTCAAAAGCACAACTACTTGTACTGGAATGAACAAATTGGCAATTAAGTCCTTACACCTTTGTCAATACAATGGTAGGTTATGTTTTAGTTTTCTAACAAAGGGATATTTCCAATAAACATGGCAAAAATCATGCTAAGTACTATGAGACCATAATTCTGGAGAACATTAGTTAGTAAGCAATAGCAAAGCTAATTTATTTTCTTTTCCCCTGAACTCCACATATATTTCTAGTTACAAAAAGACATCTGATATGTATCAAAGCCTGAAAATTTTGAAAGCAAATGTCGTTTGATGATGCAACTTCCTTCCATATCTAAGGTCTGATGATTTCCTACTGGAAAAGACTGGATCATGCTGATTCCCCAAAACACTTTGCTAGAACTGCAGGTATAGAAAATGTGAAACAATCTTCATATTAAAACATACTCCCTCTACTCCGTTCTTGTGAGACCCCACCTGGAGTACTGCATCCAGCTCTGGGGTCCCCAGCACAAGAAAGACTGGAGCTGCTGGAGCAAGTCCAGAGGAGGGCCACAAAGTTGATCAGAAGGATGGAGCACCTCTCCTATGAGGACAGGTTGAGGGAGCTGGGCTTCTCCAGTGTGGAGAAGAGAAGGCTCCAGGGAGACCTAATTGCAGCCTTCCAGTGCCTGAAAGGGACCTACAGGAAAGCTGGAGAGGGGCTGTTTACAAGGGCATGGAGTGATAGGACAAGGGGTAATGAGTTTAAACTAAAAGAGAGGAGATTTAAATCAGATATTAGGAAGAAGTTCTTTACTGTGAGGGTGGTGAAGTACTGGAACAGGTTGCCCAGAGAAGCTGTGGAGGCCACATCCCTGGAAGTGTTCAAGGCCAGGTTGGATGGGGCTTTGGACAGCCTGATCTAGTGGAGGCTGTTCCTGTCCATGGCAGGGGTGTTGGAACTAGATGATCTTTGAGGTCCCTTCCAACCCAAACCATTCTGTGATTCTAAGACCAGGGAAAGTGGGTGAGGGAGGGAGCACTCATATCCCTCCACACCAGCATCACTTCCTGAGCTTTTCAAAGAAAGAGCAACACACAAAAAATATCATCAGGGAAGTCACCGTGAAGAGCTGGCAAACTAAAGAGCAACTATCATATGAATCATGGACTTTGGCTAAATCTCTACCAGCAACCATTAGTAGCCAACCAACCAGATGAGTTACAGATACAGAGAGGGGAAAAATCAAAAGCAGTCTGTTTTTCTGCTTGTTTTTCCCTATCAATCAGCATATGGAAACCACCTTTTTAGTAGTCTCCTAAAAGAAAACACCAAACTGTGAGTGCTAAAGTAGAATCCGTGCCATATTTAGTGCATTTAAATTACAGAAGCAAAGATGTCTGGGTTGTCACTAGCTGACACTTTGTTCAGTAGAAAGCTGAACACAAGAACATCTGCTCTCTAGAAACTGGCAGCAGTCAGTGAACCTTGTAGTCATGCAAGGACATGCAAATGACAGATAAGGCAAAGAGGGAAAAATTATGGTGGGAATTGGCACCACTTCATAGCACTGACATTGCACATTTTAGGGTAAGAAGCAGCAGTCTGCTGCAGCAGCCAAACAGATCCATTTTTTTTCCATTTGGATAAAATCACCCCAAAATGGCCACACTCCCATGGAAAACAGGTGATGTGCCAGACCAGAGGGAGATAAAGGGCAACAAGCATGACATTTTTGCCAGCAGATAACCTCAGGAAGACATGAAGCACAGCAAATTAGAGAGGGACATCATGGAAGACAGCAACAGCAGGTCCCAGGTGGCAGCACTTCACAGTAATGGTTGTCGGTGTCCTGGAGAAGTTGGCAGTCTCAGGCCAGTCACACGGCATCACCTACTGCTTCCTTCATTTTTCTTCAGCATATCTGGTCACACCAGAGCCAGCCAACATTACTACTACTACTGTAACACAGGCGTGGCTGGAAAAAGGATGTGTGCTTAGCAGGTGAGAACAATTCTTGTGCCCAGTTCAAGTCAGATACCAAACTCGCGAAACAGATTCCTTGCTTTGGAATAATTTCTGTGCAATGTGTGGCTCACTTCAAGTCCATGTCAACATCTAAATCATGATAGCGCAACTTCCAGAATTAACTAGTGATTTGTCAAATTTTATAATATTTCCAAGCTCTTTACCAACAACAGCCAACAACAATTGCTTGAAAAAACAGATGCAGTGGCTTGGGAAGAGTAAAACTGAAATGTCCCTTGATACTAAATGACGTAACTTGACATGTTATAATTTTAACAATTCAGTGCTGTGACAGAAGTCTAGTGTAAAGAGGGGAAATGTTTTCTCTTTTCCTTCACCTCCACTAGACTGGATTGCCAGTCTTGCTCTTGTTTTGTGCTCCTAATGACCTAAGCAGGGCAGGTGAACAAAAGTGTGAAGTATCTGCAGCAGATAAAAGTTAGCTTGTAGGATGGTTTCAGTCATAACTGAATAATTTATCAGTGACTCAGCACATGTGTTCTACGAGAAGGATTAGTGCAGCAGCTACAATGGGTATTGGGTTATTTTTGCATGCAGGAAAAAAAATATATAATTAAGATAAACAAGTAAGAAACAAAGTTACCACTTACCTCCAAAGCTATAAATGATGTCTGCAAATGAACAGCTACTGTTCCTTGAAGGTATTTTTAGATGCCTCATACTATCCCATTTAATCTGAAATGTCTGCAGTAAAGAATACAAAAGGAATAGCAGCATTAGCTTCCCTTAAGTTTCCTGATGTCCTATTTGTATTTCTGGGGAAGGGTAAAACAGAGTAGGAATATCCCATATAATGATTAGTATGTTGTAGAAATAGTATGGATAATCCCCCCCAAAAAAGTTACTTTGAATTTTGCTTTCCTTTGCCCCATAATACCAGGGCTGTTTGAACACAAAGCAGCATAGAAGGATACAAATACACAAGTAATTTCTCTGCAAAAATGGAAAGTCTTACTATTAAGAATTATGGAGGCTTTTAACTATGTATCATACATGCTTTTATCTTCTATGACCAAACAGAATTATTTGCTCGGTACTCAGATATAGTACTTGGCCTTCCAGACCAGGAATTTATAAGAGGTTTCCTTTAAAAAGGGCAAAGCTTCTTCTGTTGTACCATTTGCTTCAAGAACAGAGCAAAAAATCATGGCTTTGCATTTTTTCTGTCATATGACACATGTACAGGACAGTTAAATGAGACTTCCAAGAGCCCTTCATGCCACAGAAGGGCAGGTTACGAAGTTCCCTACACTCAGCCCACTTGGCACTGTAGTCCTTTTCCACAGGTCAGGTAGCCAAGCAATATTTAGGCGTGGCTAAGAATGTGAGCCTGTTTCTGCTGTCTTACCCTAGAAAACTGTTCACATGAATTCACGCAGTGGTACAAAAAGAACTGGGCCATATTTAGGAATGTTTGCTGAAGGGATCCCAAAGTTGTTTGAAATACCGATTAACACATGAGCTACCCTGTGCTTAAAGGCTGAAGGACCAACTCCACTCCCCTTGCTGGGGACCTGGTACTGCCATCACAGCCACAACTGTAGCTAACACACAGTGCTGCTGGTCTCCCAGGGGCCCCAGTAACACAGAGCTCAGCACTGGCTGATAAATCTGCTTGGAAAAAAGTGTCGAATCAGGCAGCAATAAACCTCGTGTTGTCAGGAAGAGAACTATTACTATAGCCAACCAATATACTTAAATTTAACTTGGGCATATCAGTTGTTGTGACTGTAATATACACATGCCTTTGTTTTTTTCACTGTGCTCAGCAATCCAAGATCAGAAATTATGTGGTCAGGAGCAAGAAACTTCCAACAGTGCTTCTGAACACACACCATGATCCCAAACTGACCATTTGACCAGCACAGACAGATGGAAAATTCACCTGGAAAAGTCAGATGATGGCTGATGCTCTGAGCAAGACTCAGGTATTTCCACCCAGCCTCTGACACCAGCTGCAGACGTACAAAACATGCTCCTGTTCACAGGGAACAAAATGACAATGTAGCATAGGGAGGTGCCCACATCCTCTGTCACCATTCCAGACCAGCACTTCCTTGAACAGATTATACAAACACAAAGGAAAAGAAAACATCTTTTTTCCTGAAAAGCTTATGACCTAAAAAAACAAGACAAAGACAGGCAGAATAAAAAGATGCAGAGAGAGGTGTAGTGATTTATGCAAGGAAGTAGCAACAGTATTGGTCCCAACATACTTTAAGCTTGCTGGTTCTGTTTTAGACCCGAGGAAACACTGGTATGCACATAGTTTGACCCTTTTCTGGTCTAGTAAAATCTGTGTACGTAGATGCCGACTTTTATGTATAAACCTTGCCCTACCCAATTAGCTAAAACAATCTAGTAAGGTCTGGCAGGGATCAAAAACTTTTGACTTACACTCTAACCCCATATCCATAGCTTCCCACATTAATTGTGTCTTTTAAGACCCTGGACAGATACTCCTGGGTATGAATTTGTACCAGGACTTGGACCACTTTGTCCAACAAAATTAACTGCTCAGGGAACTCTGGGTGTACAAGCAGAGGCTGTTTACAAGCCTTAGTATCTGAATTGTAGTGAATTACGTGCCTAAAGCTAACCAAACTAGAATGATTCAACCATGGACATAAGACAAAACAGAGCTAAGCTGTCATGTGAGAAACAAATACATTAGTATGACACGCTCAAAGCAGCCAACAGTTACATCTGTTTGCAGCCCAGGCTTTCTCTCCCTGTTGTAGTGCTTGGCGGTCCTGCACTACTGCAGTGACAGAGATGGTGTAGGCACACTTTAAACTGGGCAGTCCAGGCACCTGTTGGCATTGCAACCGCCGCAGTACGGAGCTCAGCATGAGCTAATCTCCTTAGCTGGCTTCTCAGGTGGGCTTTACAGCTAGCTGTGCTCCTTGATCTAGCAGCACAGAGTTAGCAGCAGCAGGGAAACTAGTTTAGCTATATCCCCTTGTACTGTCGGCGTTGCTTCAGACGGGTAAATTGAGACAAGCTTGACTGCAAAAGGTGTTCAGCAAAGTCCTGTGAAAATCAGAGACCTTTCAGGAGCTCCAAATCAGCTCTCAAAAACCTGGAGTCTTGAAAAAAAAAATACAAAAAAAACCAAACCACCAACAAACCACAAGCCAAAAAAAAAAAAACAAGTTAGAACCCCAACAAGCAAGAGAAGCATACAGGGAAATTGCTAGTGGGATTTTGTGGAATTTGTTTAAAGCCCAACAGTACCAAACCCCAAAAATCGGGACGCGTGCAGCAATAAACTAACAGCAACAGAAGAGTATGACATACTACAGTAAATGCAAGGATTAAACCAATGAATCAATAACTTTGTGGGTTACTTTGCACAGCCTAAAGAAAAAGGAGAACAATGGGGAGAAATCACTACATTTATTTTTAAGTAATACTTGGGGATAGAGCTGGTGAGGCAGGTATCCATAATTAGGCCAGCTCTCTAGGAGCAGCAGAAATACAAGACTGATAATCTAACACATTGAATTTTGCAAGAATTGCTGGATAAAAATCAAATTAAAGCAATCAGTGGTAAAAAGGGGATTCCCAGGAAAAATATTTTTTGGGGGTGTTTTTCTCATTGCCATTGTTTTTTAAATGCAGGAGAACCAAGGCACGTCAGTGAGGGGAAACAAAAAGGCTATTAAGTGATCATGACAAGTACCACTAGCTTGGAGGACAACGTTGTGCTGATAGGCTGTATATTACCTTTTGGTTTATGAGCCAGTTTAAAAGAAGCTTGCCACAAAATGCTTTAGGATCTACACTGAATTAGGATTGATTTGTTTAATGGCCACAGCAGAGCAGGAAAAAAGAATGAGTCAGACAAATAGAGAACCACACAATCAAAATTACATTTTACAATACCATTTTGTACCTGTAGAGTACTCCAACTTACAAGTAATGACAGTATTAGATTTCAACTGATTTTTACATGCTGACATGCCACTTCACTACTAAGGGAACCAGACTGCACTGTACCAGACATATTCCCCTATGTGAGATTTGTAACTCGCCCAATTAAGTGAACTGTGCTGCATAGAAAACTTCTGAGAAGTCATTACAAATCACCTGTAAGCCAGAACACTTGAACAGTAAAAATGATCTTTTCAAGATCATTCACTATGAGACATTAATTTACAACAAATCATAATTCTAGCATCATTAAGGAACAAACAGTACAGGCAAATAATTCAGTTCATGTGACAAGCCGCAAAAAAAATACACCACAATTCTGGAATACATTTCCATGTTCTCCCCTAAATCCCATTAAGTACATAGGTTTTACAGGATGACTGGAAGATCAAAATGCTCAAAGACATGCAAGAAAATAATTAGTTTTTAGCAAGAGGAAGGCAAAAGAGAGTTTTCCTTTTAAAAGAAGAATTAGACAAAAAGGAAGCTGGGCAAAGCTGAGTTTACCTTGTTGTCTTCCACAGCCACTGGCTGCAGTCCTTCAAGATTATCTCCTCTCTTCTGGGATTAAAAGGAGGAAAAAGTAAGCAAGTGCATTTCTTTCAGGCAAGTGATGTTTGTTCAGCAGCTAGAAAGACTGCATCAGATAGGATCTGGCTTCTATAGATCCAAATAAATGTCTTAAGAACAAAATTTTATCCCTGCAACCTCATGGCAAAAGAAAAAAGAAAAAAGTTGGCAAAAGGAAAATGTACCTTTAAAAAAAAAAAAAGCAGTGCCTGGGGATCTTGTCTGAGACAATGGAAGCTTTATCATTGTCTTCAGGGAAACCAGAAGCAACTCTATCCTGTGGCATTACAAATCTGGTAACACACTGGGAGACCGCTGTCCACACATTTCCTGTGACTGAGATGGCACAGAGTATGCTGGAGGGATTTTAAAGCCTACAGTGGAGGAAGGCACAGGGACGATATGTGGTAAAGTATAAGCAAAATTCTGTGTTGAGTTGACCCTGGCTGGAGGCCAGGTGCCCACCAAAGCCGCTCTATCGCTGCCCTCCTCAGCTGGAGGGGGGAGAGAAAATATAGCAAAAGGCTCGCGGGTCAAGGCAAGGACAGGGAGAGATCACACAGCAATTACCATCACAGGCAAAACACACTCAACCCAGGGAAAGTAATTTAGTTTATTACTGATCAAATCAGAGTACAATAATGAGAAATAAACCCAAATCTTAAAAACACCTTTTCCCACGCCTCCCTTTTCCTGGGCTTAACTTCACCCCCAACTTCTCTATCTACTTACACCCAGCAGCACAGGGGGACAGGGAACGGAGGTTGGGGTCAGTTCATCACACATTGGCTCTGCCGCTCCTTCCAGCTCATGGGGAGGACTCCTCACACTCGTCCCCTGCTCCAGCAAGTGGCCCCTCCCATGGGAGACAGTCCTCCACCAACTTCTCCACAGGCTGCAGTCTTTCACGAACTGCTCCTTGGGGTCTCTCCCACAGGGTGCAGACCTTCAGGAGCAGACTGCTCCAGTGTGGGTCCCCCACAGTGTCACAAGTCCTGCCAGCAAACCTCCTCTGGCATGGGCTTTTCTCTCCATGGGGTCATGGGTCCTGCCAGGAGCTTGCTCCAGTGTGGGCTTCCCATGGGGTCATAGACTCCTTCAGGTGCCTCCATCTGCTCCAGCATGGGGTCCTTCATAGGCTGCAGGTGGAATCTCTACACTCCATCATCCTTCCTCCATGGGCTGCAGTGGGACAGCCTGCCTTACCACTGTCTTCACCACGGGCCACAGGGGAATCTCTGCTCTGGCACTTGGAGCATCTCCTCCCCCTCCTTCTTCACTGACCTTGGTGTCTGCAGTTTTTCACATCTTGTCACTCCTCTCTCTGGCTGCAATAGCTGCCGCTCGTTTGTCAGTGTTTTTGTGGTTTTTGGTTTTTTTCTTCTTAAATATGTTATCACAGAGGTGCTACCACCATGGCTACATGAGTTGTCATCAAGTTGTCTCATGAGCAGGTGCACAGTTTTGCTTGTGGTTTTAATCTGATTGTCCAGACGACCCACATCCGTGTAGCAATACATATAAGTATGTCTTACATGGATCTGTTCTTTCAAAAAGGTCCCAGAACTCACACAGCAGAATGACCAGGAGACCTCTGCCAGCAATCATAAATATAAGAATGAAACCTTGTAGTTATTGAGGCAGCTGTGTAAAACTTTATGTGGTGCATAGAGAAGCTCTTAATGAATAACGGCCAGGTGGTTTCATTTTCAGCTCATTAGAGGAACTTTCCACACTAGAGCTTTGCTAATGGTTTGTCAAGCCGAAGTGTTATTCTTGGCTAGTACCTCAGCAGTAGACCTTCTACATATCACTGTTTCTATAAAATACATCAAAACAAAGAGCTTTCACAATGACTAGTCCTAATATGCCTATGCTATTTTTGATACTCAGCTTGAGATCGGTCAGAGGGTTTCAGAGAAAATCATCTATCACTTGCTAAAGAATGGGTTTTCGTCAGATCTCTTCAGTTGGGCTTCTAAGCTTTTATACCTGGAGCCACTTATGAAAAATTGTCATCCCAGATTTTCAAGAATGGGTACCTACATAAAGGATCTACCCATATTAACAGACCCAGATGAGCAAATCTACGAACTTTGTTGTTAATTACTTAGACCCAGAGAAAATTCACTCTCGTACAGGAGCAGACCATCACACCAGCCAACGTAGCTTAACAGTCACCAAGAAACACCAGCTGCACCTCTGAGAGGAGGGGACACGGTCCTGGATTACTCTCTTCGCTGAAATGTCTCTCATGGCAGCTAAAGAGGGGAGGGGAAAACAAGGAGATAGGATTTGCAGTTGTGGCAACAATTTAATAATTTAACACCTGTTTGCTGGAAACTAGACAGCAGATGCATTTGTTTTGCTGGGGCCGCGGCACAGCCATCTGAAGGTAAAGACTTTTTACCACCTCTGACTCAGGTTTGTAATAAACAGGTGACCTAGAACTGAATGGCTCTGCTTTACATTAACAAACCTTTGAAACATGCAGATGCCTCACGCCTTCATTTCTTTCCACCAAGCGGTAACTCCTTACTGTGAGCATTTGCATTCACAGCAGCATTTATTTATGATAACAAAGGTGTCACAGAAGATTAAGGATTTTCTACCTGAAGATGCTTAGAGAGATAGTAGCAGAGTTATTTTTATTTAAGAGACATTCCAAAAATACATTAGGAAAAAAAAAAGAAACAACAATCTGGAAAAAAAAAATCATTTTCCAATAATGAAAGGAAACAATTGTCCCCTAACTACACATGTCTTCCTCATGGAAGAGCAGTGAGACTGTTCACTGCTATTTCCTAGGCAACAATTGTATAAACAGAAAAAAATCCTGCTGAATTCTTGTGAATTAACATTTTAAAAATAGATTAAACATGAATATAATCCATAGCATAAATCATGCAGGAGTGAAACTGCAGCGCAGAATCTGAAGGCATTAATAAGGTGTTCTTAGTACTTGATAAGGTGCAGCTACCAGCAGCCTGTACCATCTCAGCAAATTAAAGGGAGAAGGAAGGGTTTTTCCTTCCATTCAGTCTCCTTCAAATATACTTGCTGCAGAAAGTGGGACTTGTTAACCTTATAACACTGACATTTAAAAAGCAGAGATAATTATAAACAAGGTGAGCAAACCCTACCAGGCAAATGGGTTTAAGTGGAATACTTATAAGGTCTTTTTCTTTTCTTTTTTTTTTTTTTTTTGAAAAAAGAACTAGATATGTGCTAGACAACTTTAATGAGGCAGCAAAAACATGAATTATCTCAAAAGACATTCACCCAGAGATGACACTATCCAATTTCTGTTTGGTTCAGAATTTCACTCACAGTAGCAAACACTTATCCTGTTTAATTAAAAGAAACATTCATATAAGGAACATGAGGTTCTTGAATATGAATTTAAATATAACAGCCTAAGAAAGCAGTTAAGATTAAGAATGGATTGTAATTCTAAATTAAATTATCTGCAATCCCTGCACTTCAGAAATTTCAGTAGCTGTGAATTCAAGGTATCAGATCTCTGCTAATGTAATCTGTTCAGATCAGTTGACAGGATGGCAGTAACTGTGTGTGTATAAGGAACCTAAACTTATTCATACCGCAGGTGTTGCCAAAGCCCTCAGCTATATCTGTGGTTATGACTCCTTTCACCACAAGACAGCATGCAGTTGTTTGGGGTTTTTTGTGGGGTTTGTTTTGGTTTGTTTTGTTTTTTTTTCACTGGCTGGATAAGCCTGGGCAATGCTAAAAGCAAACTATGGTTCTCTGAAATAGCTCAGTAGATTTGTTCCATCAAGATTCAGCCAGATTTTGTCACTCTGAAACCAGTTTTTCAGATGTCACTAAAATTAAGGTGTAAGTATTTAATTTCTTGTTTTATTCCAAGTACATCAAAATCAAGAAGGTGGCTGGGAACAGTCCGTCGGAGTTATCAAGAACAAATCATGCGTGACCAACCTGAGTGCCTTTAACAAGTCATCTACGAGTTGTGATGATCGGTAGCATGGATAATGGGTGATCTGTGGATGTTGTTTATCTTGGATTTAGCAAGGTCTTTGATGTGTTTTCCTATGGCCTTATAGCCATATTAGTTTAATATAGACTAGAAAAACAGACAGTATATAGAGTTGAAAATTGGCTGCACAGCCTGGCTCAAAAGTTCACCACCAGGGTCAATAGTACAAAGTCCACCCAGTGGTCAGTAACTAGTGGCATCCCTCAGGGACCAGCAGTGGAATCAATAATGTCTAGTGGTTTTATTAATTACCTAGACAGAATGGACTCTCAACAAGTTTACAAATGACACCAAACTGGGAAGAACAGTAAAACACACTAGAGATCAGGGCTTCAATTCAGAAGGACCTCAATAGACTAGAGAATCTCACCAAGTTCAACAAAATCAAAAGCAAAATCCTGTACCTGGGATGGGACAGCTCACTGCACAGGCTTACAGGATGCAGAATGATTGAGAGGTTGTGAAGTCCCCTTCTTTGGAGATATTCAAGACCCGTCTGGATGCCTACCTGTGTAGCCTAGTGTAGGGCACCTGCTTTGGCAGGGGGATTGGACTCAATGATCTCTAGAGGTCCCTTTCAACCTCTACCAATCTGTGATTCTGTGACTGGCTGGGGAGCAGCTTTGCTGAAAAAGACTTTTGGATCCTGGTGGAACAACACAACATGAGCCAGCAAGGGGCCCTTGAAGGCCAACAGCTTCCTGGGCGAGTGGAGGTCAGCAGGTCCAGGAGAGTGATTCTTCACCTCTACTTGGCACTTGTGAGACCATATCTGGAGTGCTGTGCAGTTTGGGGTTCCCCAGTACACGAAAGACATTGACATACTGGAGCAAGCTCAGCACAGGAAAACCAGGGCGGTCCAGGAGCTGGACCACTTAACATGTGGGGACAAGCTGAGAGATCTGGGTTTGTTAAGCCCAGAGAGAAGATAGGTGAAGGGATATACTGCAGTCTACAGCTATATAATGGAAGGATGTAGAGGAGACTGACTCTTTTCAAAGGTGCACAGTGGAAAGATAAGAGGCACCAGGGACAAGTTGGAACACAGGAAATTAGACAGAAGGAAAATGGGTGGCCAGACACTGGAACAGAGTTCCAGAGATGCTGTGGGAACTCCATCTTTGGAGTTATTCAAATCTCAACTGGGCAACCTGGTCTAGCTGATGCCTTTTTAACTCAGGACCAGCTAGCTTTCAGAGGACCCTCCAAACTACATGATGGCTATGATTATGTGATTCTAGTTCTGCAGATTCAGCAAACATAAAAGAGGTATCCGCAGGATCCTCTCTGCGGATCTCTCATGTACCTCAGTGTTTCCACCTAAATGATCTACAGAATTGTTTTCTAAAATTCTGATTGGTTTTACCTCTAGAAATGGACTCTGTCTACTGAAATGATCCTTGGATCCTAGGTAGTATGCTTATCTGATCATGTGGTGGATATCTTACTGCTGGTTCCTAACCTTATTATGTAGAAAGGTACAAAACCATCATCCCATCATAAGAATGACAAAGACTAATATGAAAAGATTCAGAGAATCTAGATCCTAGAATCACACAAGAAATTTTGGGGAGACGTGGGAATTCCACATATGCTCCCAGAATCTTATGGTAACCCTAAACTTTAAGGCTTCCTTTTTTTTTTGTATTGAAGGAAGCAGACATAATTTTACAAAGGTAAAGCAGCTTCTGAAAAAAAAACCATTCCTTCAAATCACCCAAGAAGAGGTAAGTTAGTGGCAGATTATTGCAGGTGGCAGCATGTGACTGCCATGGTCAGGGTGAAGGGCTAGGAAATGGAAGGTAGGAATAAAAGTAGTGCATAAGCAAAGTCAAAGAAATGCCATATAACACTGCATATGTGGAAAGTGCCCACACTACGCTTTCGTAGAATCCATTTCCAGAGTCTAACCTCGTTTTAAGCATTATATGTTGAATCAGCCAACCAGTCAAGGGTGCCATGGACTGAATGCAAGTGTTTTAAAACAGAAATTGTGGGTTTTGATTCTTCTTTTCGAAGGTATGAGCTGCCAAATGCACATATAGCCCCATGCACAAGGCCACGTGCCTTTCACTGCACGAGATAATGTGAAAAGCTCTTTAACGTATAACACAATAAGTTTCTAGCTGTTGACTAGCAATGATAAATGTTTTGAGTGCGTTACCTGGAATATATTATCCTCACCCTCTGATTCCCACAATAAATTAAAAACTGGATCTGCTTGAATTGTATGTGTATGGGGAGAAACCTGAAAATCAGCAAAGTGTGACTGTATCGTAAAGTTAAATGTGTAGGTAGTTCTCATCTTAAAGTTTTATGGGCTTGCAAAGATTAGATAACGTGTTAGAACAGTTAGGAGCGGATTGGGGATCCTATTTGCAGTTCTTCTCCAGCAGGCTCACTTCTCAGGCTGACCTGCTAATAAAGGCAACCGCTGGACCATAGAGAGAGAGAGAGAACTACTGAAGCAGAGCAAGGTGTAATGGCCAGATGCAGTATTAATACCAATTGTGAATTACATATTATCTAGGCCAAGCAGTAATACAGAAAAGGATATTTCCAGTGCTGTCTAAATTAGGAGAGGAGGAAATTGCTGACTTTAATCATGACTTGGTGTGCTGAAGGAATGTTTCTCTTCCTATAAACAACATGAAAAAATACACATTTCTCACTTAAACTTACTGATATGAAAAAGGCAGACCAAGATCTCAGTAAATACCAGTGTCATACATCGAAGACTGGTGGATTATTTTAAATAGGATGATGTTTAACTGGGAAGTCAAGTAAGGCAAGACAAAGACAAAGAATGATGGGAAGTGGAACCAGAACAATGAGGACAAAGCTTAGAGCTGTCATTTAAATACCTGTAGCATCTGTAAACCATATGTACCAAGTATGTGTGATGTTAAGGTTAGTCATCAGTGTGGGGGACTGTAAAGTTTCCCTTGGCATTTATAGAGAGACCTGGCCTGTCCAGCTTGTGGTTGGAGGCAAATGAAATGTCATGAAGCAAGGCAGTTCACCTTAGTATACTTTAGTGCTTCACTTCACCCAGGAAACACAAGGCTCCTCCAAAGACTATGGTCTTCGTACTATGCAGTATTAGTAAACTTACAAGACTCTGCTCAGGTACAAAAGGGAAATTGTACCAGACTTTTATGAAAAAAATATTTTCAGCTCTAAGCAAGCAAGATAGCAGAAAAGCTATGGGATAAAGATTTGAAACAGTGCACAAAGCAGCAAAAGCTATAAAATCCTAGTTAATATACATGAGAAAATAATTAGTATGCATTGAAGCCTTGGGAAGAAAGCAGATGCACAAGCATTTTTACTGTAGATAAACGCACTGTGGCTGCTGCTGAATGCAAAATACAGAAGACAACTTTTTTCTTCTTACTCTTCGTCATGCTTGATGATCTTGCAGCAGTTTGGGATGGTAATTAAGTAGCGAACTCAGGGAAATTAATGTTTTACCTAGTCCATTTAATCTCATTTCCAGAATATGACTGTATGGGATGGAATCAAGTATCCCTGTGGTATACCTGTTGTCTGTAAAATACTATTGCTTTATACTGAGAAAAGTTGCAGACATAACGATTCTCCACATTTAGGATATGAGAAAAGTGTGAGAAGGATGTGGAGATGTCCTGTACTAAAGACCAGTAACTAGCTCCAGCAGTCATTATCATCATAAAAGGTAATAATAATAATTTCATTTGCTTTCCCTGCTTTCCTTGCTTTTACTGCACCATTGTACACATTGTTCATTAGCACTCTTTTGAGATCTCACAGTCTTCTAGCCTTCTGAAAGGAAAGTGGATAAATCACTCTAGCACCATAAAAACCTGTGGAGAAGACAATTTCCTCTCCCATTCCCAGAAAATTAATGTACAGACTACACCAGGAATAGATATTCTGAGCAACTGCTGACATCTTTGTATTTGAGCTTACTATAGATATTTGTAGTATCTGGGGTCAAATATAATCTTTCCCACTTCTCTTGACTGCAACTCTTGGATCTATAAGTAAAAAGCTGTTAAGCCATAGTAGCTTCCTTGTCATTTGGCACTTATACAACATGCTAAGCAGAAGTAGGATTTGGCTTGTTTCAAGATTTGAAGTGCAAGAAATCCATGGTGTCCTGTAGTAGTGGAAATTTTTTAAAGTAGATATAGAATCATAGAATCATAAAATGGTTTGGGTTGGAAGGGACCACAAGGATCACCTAGTTCCAAGACCCCGCCATGGGCAGGGACACTCTCCACTAGAGCAGATTGCCAAAAGCCCCATCCAACCTGGCCTTGAACACTTCCGGAGATGGGGCCTCCACAGCTGCTCTGGGCAACCTGTGCCAGTGCCTCACCACCCTCACAGGGAAGAATTTCTTTCTAATATCCAATCTAAATCTCCCCTCTTTTAGTTTAAACCCATTATCCCTTGTCCTGTCACTACACTCACTAAGAAACAGCCCCTCTCCAGCTTTCCTGTAGGTCCCCTTTAGGTATTGAAAGGCCACAATTAGGTCTCCCCGGAGCCTTCTCTTCTCCAGGCTGAACATGCCCAACTCTCTCAGTCTGTCCTCGTAGGAGAGGTGCTCCAGCCCTCTGATCAACTTTGTGGTCCTCCTCTGGACTCGCTCCAGCAGCTCCATGTCTTCCTGTACTGAGGATTCCAGAGCTGGACGCCGTACTCTATGTGGGGTCTCACAAGAGCAGAGCAAAGGGGGAGAATCAACTCCCTTGACCTGCTGGCTACACTGTTTTTGATGCAGCCCAGATCCAAAGATACAGCCTATGACACAATGAAAAATTCAAGAACTATTTAAGGCTGACTTTTCTGATACATAGCACAAAAGGGAATTAAAGGTTTGGTCTATTCTTTGTCATTGTTGAAAAGACACTAAAGAGAAAGCAAATTTAGGGCCAGACTGTAGCCTACACTGACAATTAAGGTGATTGATTTTATACCGTTTGCAAGTGCTTATGTTTCAACCTCAAATTAAGTCTTGAAGTGAGGGGGTTTCATCGACTCTCTTCTTGTTTGATGAGGCTTTCCAGCATCTAGCGCACCAAGAGCTCAGCTCTCCCCCTGCATGACCGATGGCGGTGCGCTGGAAGAAGGGTAAAAGCCAGCAGAGACACAGGGGTTTTGTGTAGAGAAAAGAAAGTGATAAAATGCAGTTCTGTGACAGCTTGTGTAAACCTGAACATATTTCTAGTATCTTAGCAGCCCTGGTAAGGGGAGCAGCATCAAGATCTGAACAGAGGATATTGCCCACTCCTCCTGTGAAAAGCTTTGCCAGTGTCACCCACAGTCCCGCCGAAAAACAGCTCTGAAACGCGATCACTGGTCTTGCCAAAAGCATCCTTTTCTCCACAGTAGTCCAAACCTTTCTTCTTTCTCTCCTTGTCATTAAGCAAACATTACAAGCCCATACACCACTTTCTATTGTTCCCAGAAGTGCATCTCTACTACTGAGTTACACAGCAGCCGTACAAGTAGCCACATGTTCATCAACCATCTTAATTTACACTCCCTCCGAAAATAGCACATACCTGAAACCTCATCGGTTTCTACAACAAATTGCACATCACTTCTGACTTATATCAAAATTGAGGCAACGCTCAGCAGGACTCATCAATTCTCAGCAAAGACCAAATAGCATAGTGAGAGAGTTCTAAAGCCCATTTAAAGGGGGTTTTGGTGTTTTTTTAATATGCATATAGACACCTTTAACTAGCATATTTCATCATGAGTAACCAAAGGCAAACTGCTGCTGTCAAAATCAGAGAACAAAGAACACCTTTGTGATATATTAATGTTTTGTGATAAATCTGTCACTAGCACACAGCATATTTATCATATCTTTAGGATATTTCAGGCCCAGTTTTACCATATAGGAGCTGAACTCCACCGTCATTCTTTGTACCCCTTCAGGTATCAGGAGAAATCTGTCCTGCTGCTTGTATTTTCCAGTATCTTGAAATACAAGTAGAGAAAAAAGGGGAAAGAGGAAAAGAGCTATCTCATGGTCTGTGCATATATTGCAAAGAAGAATCTGCAATTTTTATTCAAGCTGGTGCCTGTCAGAATCAGATGCAACTGGAAGTGAAATTCAGTAGTTCTTCCAAACGTTACCTACTCTGCATTTACTCTTTTAAAAAAAATCTACCTTAAATGTCAATGGAACAAAAAGATATAGAGTGCATACATTTAAAATAAGTGTCTCTGCAGAGTCAGCATCCAGTCCCTGCTGTCTATAGCTTGACATGGAAGGTCTCTATTTTCCTTCGGTTTCAGAGTTACCTTTAGACTCTTCAAACGCTGATGGTGGAGACTGAGAAGAAGAAATTTCTGCCTGTTGGAGATGTTCCAACCAGACTCAGTCACAGGGACAAAGAATACCCCTTCTGATGTCCCTAATCTCTTTCCCAGCATCTGGGGCTTGGTCTCCCCAAAGTGATGTTTTTCTCTTCAACTATACCCCCGAGTATTGCTACTCCAAGGCACAACCCATTGTGTGTAATTCAGATTAGCATTTAAGGTGACAGTAATTTTAGGGTTACACCCATATCTGTGAAGTGTCATTCTAAGACAATGGACACAATTCCCATCTAGCATCTAACCATTTCTGTCCGAAATTCAGGTTTTTAAGCCCACATTCTATAGGCAGCCCTGAAAGTCAAGGTGGGAGGATACGTGCATGTACATGCTTCTGTGGGCACACACAGACTGGGTGTATCTCCTCCTCTCTGAGATGATCTGTTAAATTGAAGCTTGTCATTTTGTTCTGTGTGATTACGTACATAGAAGAAAAGACTAGGAAGTAGCTACAGCTCATTTGGGCCAGACAGAGAATATTCTTCACTTTGGTCCAGGATTGTGTAACCAATTTACATCGATTGTGCAACTTACACTTCACAGATGTAAGCTGCTCTAAAACCCCCGAAGTCAAAAGAAATCTTTCCATTGACTTCAGTGGCTTTGAATCCAGTTCATACTCTACAGTACAATCTGTATTTCCCCCTCAGATCAATAAAATGTGAAACAAAATATTCACTATGTTGTGTAATCCATCCTGCTCCAGCTCTGTAGCAGATAAATGAGATGCCCTTTATGGAAGCTCACAATGAATAAATGAGACTTTCTTCAAGTTTTATACGTTCATCAATGTTCATTACTTCTCAATTGATTTTCTAAGGTCTGAAATACTCTTCTACATGCATTTAATATATGGCCTTATTTTACTTTCTTTGACTGCAATTGAAAGTCTCCTGGCTCTGATTCTAGGCTGAAAGTTCCCTAGTTTTTTTATGCCTATAAGATGAAATAGTGCTAATTGCATCCTTCACTAAAGAAGGGTGGATACCTTATAACTCCTCAAGAATGCATAGGCCAATGAATGAGTTTACTGAACTGAATATCTCTAGCAATGAAAATTTTCAAATTAATATTACAGAATATTCACAGAAAACAAAACTTGAATCCTACCTTAGGGCTGCATTTGAGAAATCCCTTTCTGTGAATTATGTGCATTGAATCAGGGAATGAAAATGGCAGCAGAGTCACACAGAAAATTCAAATTATCTTGACATTTCAAAGCTAGACATTCAGGATAGTTATCTGACTTGCGCTTTTCAGACCAATTTGTGAAGGCCACTGATGCAATAGGATATCAGGAAGGAAAAGGACAGGATTCCATATGAAGTATGTGAACCTTTCAGGAGAGCATGTAGTGACCTGTGGTCAGGACAGTCAGGCCAGGTCTCCAAACACACGGCTCACACAGCTGTTCCTGCCACAAGCTGAAATATCTGCAGGCATCTTACAAACTCCCCATGGTGCTGCTTGCCGACTGTTGTGTTTCAGCAGGTTGCTCTGCTGGGGGTGCAGAAAGTTGGCCCGAGGTAACTACCTGCAGAACACCGGGCTCCTCACCCAGCTGTACACTGCCACTCCTGGTCCTCCTTTCTTTCGGCTGTCACAAAGCTCAAATCTTTAGGACATTTGGGATGTGGCTTCACAATGACTCCAGGCCTTGCCTCATTCTGAACAGGAGCCCTGCTGAAATCTAACGGCTCTGGGTTTCATCCTGTCTGGGATTAGCCCCCATGACATCCCGAGTGCACAGCATCGCAGATGTGAAAATGTGGCCACACAAGAAGGTGACTGAACACGTACCCACTGCTTGATGGGAACTGATCCTTTGACACAAAATGAAGATTTAAGCTGATCATAAGACTACAAGCAAGAAAGATGTTACAAGGCTGAGCCAAAGCCACTGGGAGCAATGCAGAGGTGGGAGGTACTACTCAAACAGAATTTAAGCAACTGCTGCAGAAATTACTGGGGGAGCTTCCTGGGCCTGGTAGGAGGTCAGACCACATCAGAATAATGGATTCTTGCTTCAGACTCTCTGATTTTTGCTTTTTAACATTTTCCAGTGCTTCTTATTCATCTGGCCTGGAAAACAGATATTATTTGGGACTGACAGCAGCAGCAATTAAGAGAATACCTGGACTTGTGCAAGGCATTTGACACTGTCCTGCACAACATCCTTGTCTCTAAATCTGAGATAAAGATTTGATGGATGGACCACTCGCTGGATAAGGAATTGGCTGCATGGCCACACTCAAAGAGTTGCGGTCAATAGCTCGATGTCCAAGTGGAGACGAGTTGTGTTCCTCAGGGGTCAGTACTGGGACCGGCACTAACATCTTTGTCAGCGACATGTACAGTGAGATCGAGTGCACCCTCAGCAAGTTTGCTGATGACACCAAGCTGTGTGGTGCGGTCGACACACTGGAAGGAAGAGATGCCATCCAGAGGGACCTTGACAGGCTTGAGAGGTGGGCCTGCAAACCACATGAAGTTCAACAAGGCCAAGTGCAAGGTCCTACATGTGCAATCCCAAGCACAACTACAGGCTGGGCAGAGATTGGATTGAGAGCAGCCCTGAGGAGAAGGACTTGGGGGTGTTGGTGGATAAGAAACTCAACGTGAGCTGGCAATGTGTGCTTGCAGCCCAGAAAGCCAACCATGTCCTGGACTGTATCAAAAGAAGCATAACCAGCAGGTCAAGGGAGATGATTCTGCCCTCCTACTCCACTCTTGTGAGACCCCACTTGGAGTGCTGCAGCCTGCAGCACTGCTGGATCTCTAATACAAGAAAGACATGGAGCTGCTGGAGTGAGTCCAGAGGAGGGCCATGAAGATGCTCAGAGGGCTGGAGCACTTCTCCTACGAAGACAGGCTGAGGGAGTTGGGGTTGTTCAGCCGGGAGAAGAGAAGGCTCCAGGGAGACATAGTAGCTTTTCAGTACCCAAAGGGGCCTACAGGAAAGCTGGAGAGGGGCTGTTTACAAGGGCATGGAGTGATAGAACAAGGGATAATGGCTTTAAACTGAAAGAGGGAAGATTTAGATTAGACGTTAGGAAGAAATTCTTCACTACGAGGGTGATGAGGCACTGGAACAGGTTGCCAGAAAAGCCGTGGATGGCCTGTCTCTGGCAGTGTTCAAGGCCAGGTTGGATGGGTCTTTGGGCAACCTGGTCCAGTGTAGGGTGTCCCTGCTCATGGCAGGGGGGTTGGAACTCGATGATCTTTAACGTCCATTCCAACCCAAAACATTCTGTGATTCTGTAATATCTGTTCCCTTAAGTAAGGGACTGCAATACAGAGAGAGTGTGTGATAAAGTGATGCACTGGCTGCAGCAATGCAGGCTGCCTGCTTGCAGTACTCACCCCTGCTGGTTGTTGCTGAAATGATCTGGGATGAGAATGCTTCCCAACCACTACATTGTGTAGTGGATTACTTCAATGACTTAAATTTATCGTGCAGTGCATTAGAACAACTGAGCCTGTGGACATGGGTATGGTGAACGGGAAGCCAAAGCTAAAAGCAGAACTCTAAGGCACCCTTTTCTCTTCATCCAACACTGCTCAGTTTAGCAAATATCACTGCAATCTTATTTATGAAGCTTTAACTGCAAACTCCACAGTATGGAGAGACTGGAAATTTTCAAGCAGTTGCCTTTGGTGTTGGCTCAGAGCTAGCATACTGGAGTCCCAGTCTTGGTTGGAATTCCTAGCCATGATGAATATACAAGTAACTATAAAAATATTAATTTCAGTAATAATAGTACCCTTATTCTGATTGACCTCAATCCAAGAATACAAGTCCCAAAGATACCAGATGAAAATTTAAACACCCTTTTTTAAACAGTGCTGTATTGTCCTGAAAATAGACTCACACAGATACTAAAAATACGTTCAGCATGAGGCTGTGGCATAATGGTCAACAGTTTCTAGCACTGCTTTATGAATCCTTTTAGCTATGCTGCTGACTCCTAAATGTGAAACCAAATTAATTTTAATTTTAATTCATTTTGCTTGGCATGATTTTTCAGTATAAAGTGTGGGGGTTGACTTTTTGTTTGTTTTTTTTTAAAAAAAGCACTGCTGTTTCAGGTTTTGCTGGCAAATAGTGCTGAACTCATTCAGTCTGTTTGTCAAAGTTAAGGTCACTGCAGCTTTAGTTTTACAAAGAACACCATTTTTCTGTTTCTCTGTTAATCTTGGCCTGAAAAGACCACACGTTACCCTTCCCAATTGAACAGTTTAGCCTTTGTTCCTTTGTTTGGGTTATACTATTAATCTGCTAGGTCGATAGCAAAAACGTGAGAACTGTTAGTGTGCCAGATGATTGACAGGCAATTAGCAGCTTCTAGAGAACTGTGCTTTGAATTCCGCAGATATGTGACTGCATTGGGAGGCAGAGGCTGCTGATCTGACATTTTGTAAACTTTTGCTCTAAAGTTTTGCTGCTGGAGACCTACAAAACTGAATCAGAGGTGTGAAGAGGTTTACTGTAAGCAAATAATTAACCTGTATCTATTCAGATCTCTCAGAAAGAAAGATCTGCAAAGCAGCGTTAGGTTTAAACTTTACCTGATGAGCAAAAAAACTTCCTATTTAAAATACAAATTTGAGAAAACATTCTTCTCCAATTGTGAGATTTTGTGGGAAAGACGTGTAGCCCAGGAATAATGAAATTTTCACACTTGCTGGGTTTTTGTGAGGTTCTCATTTTTTCTCCCAGTTCTTAATTTCTTACTAAAATCACCATCTGCTTTGTCTCCCATTAACCTCTGCTAAAAAGTAACAGTGTGAACAGCATCCTAGAATGGTGTTTCCTGCACTGTCCATTGATATATATTCTGATTTTTTAAGTTTATACATTGAAAGCATGTATGTGTCTTTGATGATATTCCATTTCTCTGTATACAGAATAAGCTTAGGATATAAGAGTTACATCTGCTTCCCTGCCAAAATTATATTTGACTTCCTGAGAAGATTTTGCCTGTGCAAAAAAGTTTCATCATCTTCCGTGTGTGACTGCCGGTCACTAACGACAGACGCACATGCACCAGAGCGCTGCCCACAGAGTAAACATTTCAATATTTTCTAAAGAGGCTGGGACTTGGTGAGCCACCACCAGGATAGCTGGTTATGCCTTTGCTGAGTCACTTTTTATGCACACAAATCCTGCCCGACTCCAGCAGGGAAAAAGCAGGTACTCCTCGGTTCACAGCCGCTTTGGCAGTGTGACGGCCGCTGGCCAGAGCCCTCCAGCAGCAGCGGTGCTGCACTGCACGCCCTCCGGTTTGGAGAGGCTTGCCCACGGACACGCACAGGCCCCAGCATAACTGCAGGGAGAGAGGGAGAATTTGTAAGGAAACTGAAACAGTTCCCTCCCAGCCCCCCTTCCCACATCTGCTGCAAAGACTTCTTTGTGTAGCCACAGAACAGCCAAAATCTTGGGGGTTTAGCTTTTGTCCAAGAGGCTCGGGAATCGCAAGCTACAAACAGCAGCCAACGCACTTTGCCAGAAGGAAGGCGCGAGCTGAGCGTAGCTCGGATTTGCGCCTTTGGCTCTCAAGAGAACTGGCATTTTAAAACCTGAGGCCTAAACCACCATGTTGTCACACTCCTACAGCTTTAAAACCAGCCATAAAAACCAGTGTGTTAGAATTACAAGATGTGAGGCAGGGAGTATAATGGCATTGCGCTTCAGTTCAGGTAAGGGTTCTCTTCGAACAAATGGAGCGCAATCTGTTCACACTTCGGCTTCTCAGCTTCTCTTTGCCTGTTCCTTTTGCAAGTGGCATGATCTTTTATGTGAAAATGTCCATGTGTTAAAAAATTCAGTGATTTTTCTTTTAATCCAACAGCTGCAAAGCTTTTCAGATGTTCTGCAATGAAAATAATTTTCTGCAGCTAGGGCTTCTTATTTCATTACATGAATCCCTTTTGGCTTCCCCTCAAGCAAATTTTATTGATGTAATAATTTAAGTTGCTTCCAATTAGGCCTTGGAAATTAGGTATTCTAAACATTTCCATTAGAAACTCTTGATATTAGTTTAACAAGTACTTTGTTATACAACTTTACAGCAAGCATACTTACTTCAAAAGATGATAACCAGGACAAATCCTAGAATAAATGTTTCTTTCCTTGTAGCATCAAGGGAAGAAAGGAACAGATAGAAATAAAGTTTGTGTGTGTGTAGGAAAGAGAGGCCGTATTTCTCAGGTGCTATTCATTTCACTTTTTCTCAGACATTTTCATTACTAAACTATTAGCTGGTAGAGCTGAAATTAGTCCCCCACAGTCCTGTTATTCCAAGATAAGTACAATGTTCAGCCTTGCTTCCCTATTCTCTTAACTTCCAGGTGCCACAAATGCTTTAGCTTCCTTTTTCCTATTGATGAGAAAAATAGATAAGCAGTTGAAAAAGAAAAAAAAACAAACAAAACCAAAATCTAAAACAGATGTAGCAGCTAAGAAATTATTTTAAAAGAGTTGAAGTTTCGCAACCTGAATACATTTAAGTATTTCAAATAATTCTAGTTTATAAAATTCTCTGAGAGAAAATATGACTTGTTCTTGGTGAATTTAAGATAATGGCTCTGATTCTGCCTCCTGCAATAGCTGTTAGAACAGAAACCTGGAGACAAAGGTAAGTATTTAGGCGCACAGCAGCTCTGAGTCACTCAGAAAATATTCCTTATATTTAGGAAGGTATTTATGAATCCATTCATCATTGTTATATACCAAGGCTTGCCTGCTACTGCAGAAATTCTTTTGTACCCTGCTGTACCTTTACGATTTATCTCAGTTACAGATAGTTTCATATTCAACCAAGAGACATAGCTGTCTTTGCATCCAATCTTGAACTGTGGTAGAACTGAGGACCATCCAAAATCCCACCGCGTCCTGCCCAGCATAAGCTTCATTGCACAGTGGACCACATCTCCCTTCAGCATAGGCTTTTATTTATGGTGCACAGTACCGTACACAGAGATGCTCAGAAGGTATGTAGTGACCAAAGGCATCTACAGGGGCAAAAGCATGGCAGCAAGCTTACATTCGGTGGGATTGTGTCCAGGGCTCCAAACCTGTTTAGCAAGTCCAGCATCTCTCAGAAAGCCGAAACTACCTTTACAGATCTTTTGGGAGTCTTCCAGTATTTGTCACCCTTGAAGCTTGTCTCTGGGTCTGCTTCTTCAGAAGGCAGGAAGATCACTTACTTCTCCCATGTATTTCCCACCTTGACATGGGACAACGGGCTCCCTGTTTACCGCTCACTTATGCACTCTCACTCTCTCTTTGTTCATTTTAGCCTGAATGTTAAAGTCTTATATATGTCAAACGTGCCTGATTGACCCAGGTGAAGGGCAGTCTCCTTTCAGAAGAGGATTAGATCCCATCCAGAGCGCAAAAGGTAAACAGATAACTCCACTCCGTGCTGAGCTGTTGTACAGCCTCTTCAGTATGACATAACATATGTGGTACCACCACAATAACCATGATCAGATACACAAAACAGTTCCGCTGCCCATCCCAGTAGTCACACTTCAGGTGTTTCAGCCATATTGCTCTTCAGCATCTTGGACAGAAAGGTGCCGAATCATTACCCTCCCTCTTGTAGGTTAGGGGCAGGAGGCTGCAAGGTAGAGGATCTGCAATGCAGTCAGGAACAGAACCCAGCTCAGATACTGCTCCTGAAACACAGAAGTCACCATTCATCTGTCCTAGGATATGATGCTTCCACCAAGAGGAACCCATCACCAGCGATAACATGTCTCTGGCTCCTGTCCCCCATGAACACTTGCTGTCTAGCTGTATGCACGGAGATACTCTCTTGAAGTGGCAGGCCTAACAACTTTGTTCATTTATGTATCAAATCTTATAGTTCAATAGGATAATAGGATGATATCATGGCTCAGAAAAAGCAAATTAAAATGGACTGAGAAAGGAAGGACGCAGAAGTAAAATAAGCAATAGCAGATAGCAGATATTGTTGAATATACATTTTGTGATTTTGCTGTTACAATGCAGAACTTCATTGAATACCTGCATTTCACTCACTAACAATTCATACATTCCTCACAAAAATTATGAGTTTCTATATACCAATCAAACTATTCCTTCTAAGACTAGGCAATGGCCTACTGGAATGCAGACCCATTTGTTTTATTGTGGGGGAATTATGTACAAATCATGCTCTTAACGAGATACTGAAATACTGTTTTCTACCTGGCTGTCTACATCCAGTGTTTCTCCCCACAAATAAAAAAAACCAACTTGGTGGAAGTATTGGTGAACACAAGAAAAATCACAAAACTGAGTCTTCCTGTAGGTTGCAATGCTTGTCGCATCAAATTCCAGAAAAACACTTGGCTTTTTTGGATACGTGGAAGATTTAAAGTCCTCTTTGAAGCTACCGCTTGTTTGAAAAGCCCAAGAGTACTGCTTTCCATCAAGAGAGTGCCAGGAAGTCACTAACACAGCAGAAGAATCTTCTGTATCTGCAAAATCCCACTGCACCTATACATTTAACGCAAAAATGTTGACTTGGGAAGTACTCCTTCAAGGTACTGAAATAGGCAAGCATTACAACTCCCTAGTCAGAGACAAAACACCAAAATGTTAACCCAAAAGATTTTCTAAAGTCCCAAAGACTATTACTTTGGCTGTGTTCGCCTGAGCTTGTACACTAGACTTCTCAGCGTCACTCACAGACCTCAAACCATTTGTTTCCATGAAGTGCTCTGTGGCTTGCTCATGTTCAAACTGCATTTTGGTAAGAACAAACTTGGGCCCATACACCATTTTCCACACATTTTTCTCTTGTTCACAGCATGCCGTACATTCAGCTACACTTCCCTGATTCGGCAGCAGAGTGCAGGCCTACTGTTATGGTGGATACCAAACACATCGTGAGACGCTGCTCAAGACTGTCGAGTCTGCTGGGAGGTCTTTGGTACGTTGAGGGCATGCCAGCTCATGACAGGCTAGTGCCCCTATCATTCAGCATGTTTGGATAGACAAGGTTTGAGTAAGGACCCTCACCCGATGCTTAATTTCTTCCCCTGCTAAGCCAGTGGGACCCTCTGACCTTTTGCCAACATGTAGGCACACAGATGACCTAAAATTTGGGCCTTAAGCCGAGGTCAAACTCTTAGGAAAATATACCCCCTAAAGCCACTCTCACTACAACCAGAATTTTAAGGCAATTTCAAGAAATATGCCTTCCATCACCCCTGGCTTGCTCCCTCGCTCCCCAGTGGCTGTGGGTTCATAGTTCCCTGTGAACTTCCCCCCTCACTGTACTTGCAGTTCTAGAGAAAACAAATCTTCACACAAGTTCCACCCTGCTTCAAATTCCTTCTCCACTACTTGACTTCCATCCTGTGCACCCCACCCTCGTGGCTGTACTCATTCATCGCAACAGTCCATTGAAGCCAAGGCTTCTCCCCTCGATCCGCCTATCGTTTCTGCTAGCTGCCTCTTCTTCACGAGGCTGCCTGCTTACATGAGAGGTACCCAGCAATGCAGAGGATGACAGTACATTCCCAAACGGCAGGAACAACACAGTATCAACATTTTTGGTGTTTTAAATATGCTTTTCCATTTTTGCAACATCATGTCTCAGGTTCAAAAACAGTATCTGAATTTTTTTCAGGGTGAAAAGCAACACAGATTTTAGAATCAAAACAGAAAAAAGTCTTAGTTATTGAAAATGTGAAAAAGAAATGTGTATATAATGAATGAATTCCCCCACTGGAACATGGTGGTCAGCAGAGATTTCCATTTCAACACATTGCCTTGTCATTTACCACATTAAGAACAATTTGGTTTTATGATGTTACAATAATTCCATTTTTATAAAGGGATTATGGGCTATGTGACTCCCAGACACCTATCCTGCGCTATTTACTCTATGGCCAGGTAAGATGGAGGGATTACATCAACAAGATCCTGCATCCTTTCCTCTCTCTCTCCTCCTCCCCTGTATATTTTGGTGAGACTCCTTTGTATGGTAACTGAACACCAGGCACACTCATCAGCCTAAGCAGGCTGTTCCTTCTCAGCCTGCCCAACAGAAAGCCAGGCCAGTTCCAGCTGCATACACGTGTATTCCACCCAGAGCAGAACAGGCACATTTGGTTAGTGTAACAATTTTTTTTTTATTTCAGTTACTTCTTCACATATAACTTTATGTAAGCTACAAAAATCATGAAATGCAGAAATGGTACTAAAACTGCAAACTTAAACGTCTTGATAAAAAAAATGTGTCTTTCCCTGCTAACAATGACCATTTAAAACGAACCATATTTTGATGGATTCATTTAATAAACATACCATACACTTCTCAAAAATAAATAAAGAACAACATCAGAAAAACCATCAACAACATGAAGCATTTAGTTGTCTTCTTTGTCCTTTAGAGACAGAAATGAAATTTCTAGGCACAGTTTTAGGCATTATAGAGGACACAGAGGCAATAGGTTAGTGTGCACTGCTCTGTACAAAAATACAGTCTGAATAAATTACATTGCTAGCCATAAGATTAGACTTCACTTACCAGTCAGTTCATTGCATGTTTAATAATATACAGTTACATGCTAATTCATATATATCATTTATATTTCAAACACATAGGTGTCTCTATATTTGTTTTTTAAAATTTACAAAAGCTAAACGAAGTTGTGCAAGAAATCCAAAGAGGTGCTAGGTACTTGTCAGCACCGGACGGTATACTTTAAGCTTAAAAAATACAAGTAACTAGCCCTGCTTGCAAGTTTGCTATATATATATTTATTCATACATATTTGGAAGAAAAAAAAAATGATTTGTTGTGCGAATCATCCTGCCAGTGAGATAAAGCCAAATAACTGAAATAATGGTGGTATGATACAAGCACAACATACAGAATGATTAATTTGTCATACGTACACTCAAGACACATGTATCCTTTTTGTGGCTAAAAAAAATAAATCAGCAGAATATCATACTTACTTTTAGGTCAGTGCTGAGAAACAGAATGCTTGCCATGATTGGCAATGGGGAGGTGGAGGGGAGAAATGGCAGTAGGAACATAAGCTAAAGGTAGGTACCTAAACCCATATACTAGATGCCCAAAGGCAAGGGACCTGAGGAGTTTGAGTGTGTTCTAGTAGACTGCATTATCTTCAAGAGGAAAAGCAGATGTTCAGACTGAAAATCAGATCTCTGACTCAAATATGAATGAAGAACCCTGTCTTTAGACATTCACGTTAGTAGATTTTCTGCCTGAACATCTTTCATATTAAGAGCCAGGTGACTTTCAGAGCACATGCATATGCCTCAGGCCTGACACTTCTGCTCAAACTCTACATAAAGAAAAACTACTTGATAAATTAGTAGATACGATATGGGTTCAGCACTGTACCTTCTTGTCAGCACAGGTGAAGTGCCATGCAATGTCAGCACCAAAACACCGTTCTCCTAGAAAGGTACAGAAATCTCCTCACAGTGGGCTTCTCTACATTAACCTAAGTCCCATGCCAAACTGCAATGTTCTCCATGCTGCTAAATAAGAGCAGAACAACACAGCTGTTCAGAAAGATAGAGAGTCAACTACAGACTGAATATCTGCCCTAAGTCAGTCTCAGGAAAAAAGCAGAGTTACAGATGCTCCCTGGCGCCTGTGAAACAAGTGGACATAATTTTTCCTCCCATCCTTTTTGTTCTCCGGGCATTGCCATACAATCCCTTCCAAGTCAAGCTATCATTTTGCTCCGTCTAATCTAATTAATCACTACTAGTCCTGGAAAGACTGCTGATACGGAATATTCTGCCATGGTAGTAAAGATTTAATTTGAGTGCTCCAGAGTTTTATAAACCATCTCCGTACGTCAGCAATACTTTCACAACAACCTCCTAAGGGCAGCCCTGTAGTCCCGTGGTCGTTGCAGAACCTCTGTGCCCTGCGAATGGTGGCACAGGCATTAACATTGTAGATGCAGTCTTAACATCGAGTAATTCAGCAGTCTCTTGCGTGGCACCAGCAAAACCATTTGTATAGAGGTGGATGTGCAACCCCAGCACACCTGCTTTTGCAGAGGTCCATGTAGAATATATTTTAAATTTCTCCATTAAAAAAAATAGTTATTTCTAAAGATTAGAACTGTATAAAAATATGTTCATAATTAATTGAAAATATCCAAATAAGAAAATCGTAAACAAAAATAAAAGTGATGCGGATTAAATTCATGTAAAAGTTCTCCCTATTTTATCTTGGGTTTCACTTCATGTGTACAGTCTCTGGATGTTTTTAAGTGGGAAACAGACTAAGCAAGGAGTAATTAGATGTACATAATCATCAGCCCTCAGATGTACATAAACTCAGCCTTTAAAAACAAGAGATTACCTCCTGCAGTGCTAATGTTTTAATATGGACATGATGGGGTCTCAGCTGTATTCTTGATGATCAGAGACACTGACAAGCTAACTAGATTTTTTAAAAAATGGCAGTTTTTTTCTTTGCAACAGCCTTAGAAAACATTTTTAGTAAATACTAGATTACACATGGAATAGCAAGTAATTATTTTGTCCTGTTCTATCCTAACTTGATGTGAACTTTTAAGTATTTCCCATAACACAGAGTCTGTACAAGGCCATACACAGAAGACAAACCATTTTATGTTTATTTTGTAACACCAACCAAAATTGGGGGTACCAATCCAAGACTCTCAAGAATGTGTATAAAGTTAGTATTTTAACCACTGCATCACAGATCATATTACCATTTTAAGACGAATCGTCTCTCTCCTTCTGCATTTATAGTTGTACTATATAAATTCATTTATTCTAACAAATACCTTTCAAAAATATAACTGAACTTGTTCCATATGCGTTCTTATCACGACAATGTTCGGAAGTTAAATGGGTACTTAGGACAACTGCAATTCATTCATGCATTTTAGATGCCTCAGGGACAGATGAGGTCTTTTTCTACTCCCCCTTATCTCTACCCTCCAGCAAAACACTCAGAGCTGAGACAACTTCCAACTACAGAGTCAGAAGCACATGTCACTCGGTTTGGACCTCCTTCAACAATCTGCTACAGCTGGCACGGTGATGTGGATTACCAATTCATGAAATTCTGCGTGGTTGGTGGCTTGGTTTTTTTTTTTATTATTCTCCCAGAAGACTGTTGAATGCAGATATTAGACAAGTCATTAACCAGTTACATTCACTGCCCTCACCACAGTCACTTGCAACTAATTTCTTAAGAGCTTTTTTGAGCAAGTAACAAGGGGCCAACACAGCCTATTGTACAAGATGCCACTGCCTGCTTATCAGACATCTGAATCCTCTATGATACAGAGAAACTTCTAAACCGAGCCTACACCAACTGCTCCCCTGAAGGCAATAGCAGATGCTGGCGTTGCATTCTCATTCCAGCTAGTTTTCTCACAATGATCGCTGCCACGTAGATCCTTTTGCTTGTTGTCAGGAAAAGTGAAGCTTATGTATCAGCAGCTTGCAGCGTTCGCTTATGTAAGATCAGCAATCCTAGTGTTTGCAGTTCTTTTAAATGGTTGTAAAAGCTGGTTATAGTGTTCACACCCAAAAGGCAAAGGCTATTTTATCAACAGAGCAGACTGTTTGGTGCTCCACAAGTGTTCTAAAAAAACTGTGAGTTAGAAAAGATGGGGTAATCCTTTTGTTATTTTTCTTTTCATCGAACGATTCTAGTAATAGTCTTCATAGTTCTTAGGGTTCAGGCAATAAAGAATGGCACCCCCAAACGAAAATATAGTTGCACCCCAAGCCAGGCCATAGCCCCAGTTGAACTCATGGTATATTTTCAAGCTGACCGTTTCGATGAACTTGATTGGGTAAAGGACTAAGCTGCACACCTGAAGAACAACTGAAAGAGAAAAAAACCTGAATGTCAGAAGAGGCCTTAATTTCCATAAAACAAGAAAAACATCACAACTGAAATTCACATTTCAAACGCTCCTGATGCATTTTTAGCTTGCAAATACTTCTCTTTTTGAAAAAAAAAAATCTATCACATTCATTTCAACCACAGAGAACAGAGCAGTTCTTCCATACTCAGTCATTGATGAACAAATGTTACTGCTATGGTGTAACGACGATCCTTCAGACGTCCATGAAATAAACAGTGAAAGCAGTCTTCTCCCAACTCTTTCCTGTCTCTCCTTTGTATTTTAGTTTGCAGTCATTATTCCTTCCATAACAACACCACCGCGATCACTTGTTCTATAGCTATTATAAATAAGTCAAAACAAGACACAAGAATAAACGAATATTAAGAAATATAGCTCAGAATCAAATCATTTACTTAGCCTAGAAATAATTCATTATAGTAGGTGATACATATTTATGTTCGATAGAGACTCACTGAATTACATATTTCATATGCATTGCTGTGTACTGTAATCAGAATTAATGATATTGTTAGACAGAATACCAAGGAATCTATAAAGTTTGATCAGTCGTTAAACTTCCAACTGGCAAAACATTGCCTTGTGTTACAAATTTAAGGGGTGGGTCAGAAATTATTCATGATGGAATAAAGCTAATAAAATTCATCAAATCCAAGGCAGGAAAAAACTTAAAAATCATTACTTTCTACAGCACTGCCTCCGAGAGCCAGATCTCCTGCAGCCCGATCCCCACATCTGCAGTGTAATTCAGCAAATGTGTTAGAATTTAGTTTCGTCCACGTCCATTCTCCTTTAAATTCAGGCATATTATTAATAGTATAATTGGGAAAACCATTTCCAGGGGAAGTAGGTGAAAATTACACGTGATGTGAAGACAACAAGCTGCATGATGTAGTGATTCTCCAGGCCTCCAGCTCTGCCACCCACAAAACACTAAACATCACGGGAATGTACAAAACATCCTTTTTGCCCTTCAAATGTACGATACAGCCTTTTTGCAAGGCTCCCTTCCGGCATTTAACGCCAGCCATGTGTAAAGGCTCCAGCAGGTGCTGGCCTCTGCCCCAGCCCCCGGACGGCACTCAGCGGGGGCGCACCCACACCCCTAAGCACGTCCTGAATTATTTGCAGGCCCGAGACAGGCTCCAATGAAAGTTCAATGGTATGCAATGTCACGCCGTAATAACTACTTTCTTTAACATCAAATGGGTCGGTTTTTTACAGTTTATAAGGTTATTGTAAGAAGAGCGAACACTATTTAGAGAATTTTTATAAAGGCAGCGCCAATATAAACTGCCAGTGGCTAATAAAAAAGACGACACTTTTGAACGACAGAAGCCCTTCTGAAATTACACTGAGAAATTACAGGAAAATACACCAATATTAAATACATTCTCCTACTGCTTGAATACTTCACAGACTCAAAAACTCTCATCTGCCTTTTCAGTCCCACAAGCTCTCTATAGTGCTGTCAAACTGGCACCTTTCCTGGAGACTAACGCTCTCCTGTCCTCTGGACGGGGGCTGGTATGGGGAGACAATTTCCAGTGTTGGTTACACACCCTTTGCTGGTAACACTTTAGAAAACACTCACTGGACATTTCCTCCCCTCCTCCCTGTCCACTTAGACTACAGACGAGTCTTTGGACTCTTACCTGAGACTGACAATCTGAACAATGTTTGGATAGTGGATCTTCTGATGTGGATACCAAAATCCACAGGATTTTCTTAATCCTAAAGTTATTGAGGTGTTACTTTGCGTTATTCCATTTTAATATATTTCTTGCCTGTCAGCTCACAAAATACTGCACAACACTGAAGAAATTTTGACATAGTACACTAGGGAAGCACCTACACTTATGAAAAGATTATGCATTCCAATTCTGTATAATGAGAGCACCGTTACACCCAAAAATACCCGAACATTTGCTCTGCTTCCAGACACATCTTTAAGACCATTGGAAGTCAAAAAGGATTTTTTAAGACGAATGGATGTAAACAAGTTCTTCAGTGGCTTCCTGAACCGGGGCTGCAGCATCTCTGCTGAGTCAATACAGGAATTGCTCTGCTGTGTGTATGTCGAGTTCCAGCCAAGACTAGAATAGAATAGAATCATTAAGGCTGGAAGAGACCTCAAGGATCATCCAGTCCAACTGTCCCCCCACCACCTATTGCCCACTAAACCATGTCCCTAAGTACCACATCCAACCTTTCCTTAAACACACCCAGGGACGGTGACTCCACCACCTCCCTGGGCAACCTGTTCCAATGCCCGACCACTCTTTCCAAGAAGAAATTTCTCCTAATCTCCAATCTGAACCTCACCTGGCACAACTTGCAGCCGTTCCCCCTTGTCCTGTCACTAGTTATCTGCGAGAAGATGCTGACCCCCAGCTCACCACAACTTCCTTTCAGGTAGTTGTAGAGAGCAATAAGGTCTCCCCTGAGCCTCCTCTTCTACAGACTAA
>VWZZ01005330.1:357722-375979 GCA_013399095.1 Psophia crepitans | reverse complement strand
CCCAGGTCCTTTTCCTCCGCACAGCTTTCCAGCCACCCCGCCCCCAGCCTGTAGCGCTGCCTGGGGTTGTTGTGGCCAAAGTGCAGGACCCGGCACTTTGCCACATTAAACCTCATCCCGTTGGCATCTGCCCAGCGATCCAACCTGTCCAGGTCCCTCTGCAGAGCCATCCTACCCTCCGGCAGATCGACATTTCCCCCCAGCTTGGTGTCGTCTGCAAACTTACTGAGGGTGCACTCAATTCCCTCATCCAAATCATCAACAAAGATGTTGAAGAGGATGGGTCCCAGCACCGACCCCTGGGGAACACCACTCACAACCGGTCGCCAGCTGGATTTCACTCCATTCACCACCACTCTCTGGGCCTGGCCATCCAGCCAGTTATGAACCCAGCGAAGGGTGTACCTGTCCAGGCCATGGGCCGCCAGCTTCTCCAGGAGAATGCTATGGGAGACCGTGTCAAAGGCTTTGCTGAAGTCTAGGTGGACTAGGAAGCTCTCCACCTTCCCTTGCTCTAACGCATCAAGTATGCTGAATTTTAATCTACAGATCAGACTTGTCAAAACAAAACAGAAAAGTGATTCTCCTGGAAGAGGAACGTTTAGCTAAAGCTATAGGTATTTCAGACATTTTTACAGTCCTGCTTTTGCTACTACTGGTCCAGCTAGACTACTGAAAAATTGAAAGGAAGTGCTGGCAGCAACTGCCCAGTGGAAACACCCACACCTCACAACACTGCCGTCACTTTGTACTTCAAAACTAGGAAGATACAATCTTTTTTTTTCCTTTTTTTCCTTGTTCAAATGTTTAACTTCCAACAGTTTTGTTGTCCAAAAAAAACTTATAATGTGGCTTTCGAATTAGTCTGTACTTCTGAAAATTGTGATGTTGGCTAGTAAGTTCTGCATTTCTGTTCCCTGCACCATTTCCCCTGCTCATTCACACTGAGTAAAGCACTTCATTAATAACCAACTGGTTCTGCAGTTTCAAAAAATCAACACACACACAACTGCTATCTAGGAAGCTGTACTTAATACAACCTGTGTAACTAATTGGGAAGCAGCATGAAAAGAAAGGGGGTACATGCTGATTTTTAAAATATTGCTAGCTCAAGAACAGACCACACTGCAATACAGGCAGACCAGGAATTTCAGCAGGAAGCCCCGCTGGCCAAACAGGGAGTTTCTCAATGAATGTGCAAGAAAGGGGCACACAAGTGCAGGAAACAAGGGCAGACAATGAGAAGGGAGTATAAAAGCACTGTTTCGATAACTAGACACAAAATCAGGAAGTTTGTAGCCCAGCTGGAGTCCAACACTGAGCTAGGAAATGCCAAAAAGGGTAATAAAGAAGAATTTCCACAGGTGCATTAGTTGCTAAATGAAGTCCAGAAAACATATTTATACAATGACGGACACGAAAGCCAGTCTAATGACAGATGACGCACCATGACAGTTTCTCCAAAACCTCTTAGTGATATAGTTTGGGAGGGTGTCAGCAGTGCAGGAACAAGTTAGGGATGACTTAGCTTTGCATCCATAACTATGGAGACAGATGGGACTGACCCAAGAGTGATGAAAGAGATGGTCAACATGATTGTGAGCCCTTCATCATCTATGAAAAATCACAGTGATCAGGAGATATCCAGGTTACTGGAAAAAGGCTAATGTTGTGTCCATTTTTAAAAAAGGTTTGAAGTTAAAAATGCATAGAATTATAGGCTGGTCAGCCTCAACTCAATCCCTGGAAACATCATGGAGTACATCCTCTTGAAGTCCACCACTAAGCGTATGCAGAACAAAGCAGCAACTAGTAGTGAACATGGATTCACCAACTAAGAACAAAGGTCCAGAGAGCTGCCAAGATAAGGATAATTTGCTCCAGGATTTTGATTAAAAGGAGGATGAGGGAGCTAGGTTTATTTAGACTCATGAAGAGGCAGCTAAGGAGCAATTTCAAACCGGCCTACAGTTACCTGAAAACGTATCTGCAACGATGATGAAAAAAACAAAAAAAACCCCACACCCTCTTCTTTGTAGTGCCAGGCAATCTAAGACAATGGCAATGGACACAGATCTCAGTTTAAGAGATTCAGGACAGACACTGGGAAACAGAAAAATATCATGAGGGTAGTATAGCACCAGAACAACATGCTTGGAGAGGTTGTGGAATCTTCATCCTTGGAGTTCAAGACTGGTCCAGACAGAGCTGCAGCTGACTCACCTAGTGTTAGCGATTGTCCTGCCTCAACTAGAAGGTTGGACTGCATGACCTACAGAGTATCTTTCCTATCAATATTTCTTTGATGTTGACCCTTTTTTTGCTGCCCTGTAGCACCTGCATTAAATCCTACTCAAGTCTACTTGAGTCCTACTTTTTCAGACCATTCCATCAATTTCTCAAAATCACATTCTGAACTCCAATTATCTGCAATTTTCTCTAGCTTCACTGTAAAATTTGACAAGTATGCTTTTATTCTATCTTACACACCGTTATGAAAATAGGTAATAGCACAGAACTCAGGACACAATCCAGCTGAACTGTGCTCTGACTCTGTCACAACAGAAAGTCACGTTCTAAGTATTTTCCAAATATTATCTGCCATAATTTCTTTTACTTTCTCACCTAATAATACTTTCACCAAGCCACTGCTTCCCTAGCTTACATGGAAGAGCATCCTGTCAAATGTGTTAAAAGCTTACTGACCTCAACAAGTTATTCTTCTAAACATTGTTAAAACATAGCCCTAGAAGGCAAACATCTTTTAAATTACCTTTTCTGTTTGCTTTTATGGACTTTCAACAATTACACTTTCTCTTTCTACCCCTAAATTAAGACTTGGTTAGCACGCAGTTCTCTGGTAACCACATCATGAGACTCCTACATTGACAAGTTTGTGAGCTTGTACTTTGAGGATGCAGCTCTCGGGGCCAGTTTGGTTCATGAGCCCGAAGATCACCCAGCAACTGCATAAGCTAGTGACCTCTACTAGACCAAAAACACTGGGGAAAAGCTGTATGAGCCAAGGTGGCTCCATGCAAGAGTGTCCTGCAACTGCTTCTCTATGTTCCATGTTTTTCCATTACCTGAGGTATTCCTCTTCCTGCTACAGAGAGCTGACAGTATGTATTTTAAACACATTCACATCTGTTGATCACTTGCTGGCTGACTCTCAGTATCTAGATTGAATTATCTTTTTTGTCCCTTCGCTTTCTCACCTCTTCCAGTCCTAGTCAGTCTTCTTTCTCACTACAGAGTTGCTAACTGAAACCTGAAGCTGGAGGAAAAAAATAATAATTTAAAATAAATAAATCAAAACTTTAAGAAAAAATGCCTGGAGCCAACTGTTTGGACTCTAAAGTGCCTGGAAACCACTTTTCCATTTTGTCCTTTCTCCCACACAGTGATGCTTTCTACCCGACACCCACACAGGCCATTAAATGTCTCCGGCCAATTCATCCTGTGTCTTTCTTCCACACGCAGCTGGTAGGCTCCTAATCAGAGTCATACAAAATATTTGGTCTTGTCAGCACATTCACAGGTCGGGGCACGGTTTATCCTCAAAGATCTTCTGTGAAACCTCACAGGTGAAGGTTTGAATCCATGGACAATTGCATAAGGCACAAACTCCACTCTGTGGCAATCCTAACTTTCCCGTCTTCAGTAGGGGACTCTTTCCGTAATTCCAGATATGACAGTCCATGTTCAACTCTAAAAATAGCTGACATCAAAGATATCTGTAGGAAATGGCACTAACAATCAGCATCAAATCCCAAAAGGATTCTCCTCAGAGGTGCCAGATAATGAAGAAGAATGGGACAGACTGTCTCAGCTTCATCATCTCTCTCCTTTTTACATGCTTCAGGTCATGGCTGTTTAAAATGTATGTGCATACACACCCATGAGGCAAAGGAAAGAGGTGAACACCAATCATAAGCTAAAGCATCAATATGTTTTCCTTTTTGATACAAGTAAGCATTAACACTCCCCTCCCCCAATTTTGTAGCAAACACTAGAACTAATTTTATGCAGAGGAGACTAGATTAAGATTTAAGCCAAACAGGATTTGGAGAATTTTTTTTTTATTGGGGAAATTTGTTTATTTTTTTAGTACAAAAGTAACTATATAGTAAGTGAGTAGTATGGTAAGACATGCAGTGTATGGCTGAACAATTACTAAATTAATTTCTCTTAACATTGTGTAGTAAGTTAAAAGCCAAATAAGAAAATTCAATAATTCCACTTCCTTCAAAGTAAACTACCCAGCATGCTTTGTAATCTCAGAATTAACATTAAATTTTAAAATAATGGTGCCAGTGCCTTTATTCATTCAACCAAGCAAGCAATGCAACACACAGAATAAAAAGATATGATCCCTGCTTAGGAAATCTGACCCTAGGTTGCATCGATTTCCTAAAAGCAAATGAAATATAACCTACCAACACCTCTTGAGCAAATAAAAGCGCGCCCTAAAGCGCTGCACTCCGACCAAGGTACCGTTAACAGCAGAGGGCAGCAGGAGCCTTCCCCGGCGCCTGGCTTCACTCCTGAACACCCTGCACAGTCCCTGATCTCCTCTCTTCCTACCCTTGTACGCAGCTTTATTTTTTGCTACATCCCGAAGACTGGGCTCTGTCATCCTCTTCATTACGGGCTATCAGAGGGGGCTTAAGCTGCTGGCTCCGATGCAGGTGTGAGTGACAGGACGAAGGCACCACCGTGGCTGGTGAGTCTCCGAAGGAACGGAAACATCCGTGCTGACTAAGCCCCAAACCACCAGAACGTACAACAGGAGATGATTTGATATTGTAATTACACCTCACTGGACCAGTTTTATGGACAATTCAGACTTACAGGTCTCCCTTAAGATTTTGTGATAGTCTATATAAACTGTTCCATTTTCCTGTTTTTAAAACCAAACAGGGACTACACTGTGACAGCTTGTTAAATTAATAACTAAGTAAGCAAGCTGACACAATGAAATTAATTCCCCATGGCACAGGGGCATATATAAACACCTTGCAACATAATTCTGTTTATTTTCACACGTAGGGCTTCAAGGGTTCACATTTGAGCATTAAATTTTCTCCTGTTTTAAGACTGTAAAAGGAAGAATATTAAAATAACAGAAAGGGCTTTGCATGAAGAATAAAAACAGAGACATCAAGCAGCACAAAGTCACAGACTAAAAACGGTACTTTGAGATTTATCCTCTGTAGTCTCCCCTGCTGCACGTACTTCACAAAGCAACATATATAATGCCAATAAATAATTGCTTATGAACCAATAATAGTGGGATTGCCAAAAACGATCAATGCCGTGCAGAACCGGCATCTTGAAAAACCTCATAGAGTTAACGCCGAAGTAAACCGAACGCCTCTGAATTAGCATGCAGAACAAGGCACGTCTTCCCTCACAAACGTGAAGCTGCTCTCATGAAATTTTCATAATGGTGCCGGTAATCTGCTTACCTGCAGCAAAGAGCATGACTGCAACTGGTCTGTAGAACCGCCTCCGAGATCCCACGCAGATAGAGATCAACCCAACCAGGAAAGCTATGAGAATGATGGCAGCACCGCCCAACAGCAAAGCAAGCGTAGCTATCTGCCAGTCTGGGGGGGAGAAAATAAATTTAATTTCAGTGAAACAAGCCCATAGGACTCAATAGAAACAGGAGATGAGGAACGCAGAGGCCGTATCAATGCTCAGGTAAACAAACAACTGTGCTTTGGATTTCTTTTCTCCTAATTAGCAGAACACCCTCACACAACAGACACAGCTCCAGAGCAAAGTGCTGCAACCTGCCACACTTTCTCAAGGCTTAGTTGGCCTCACTGGGATTTTGGCTCAAGTAAGGCTGAATAATTTGGTCCCCTGGTTTTGTCCAATTTAGAATGAAAAAATGAGGCTGGGTTAGGATTATCTAGCGTGTGGTAGCTGACCCCCAGTCTGTCATAACTTTCTCACAGAAGGAAGCCAAATCCTTGCGTGAACTGATTAGGGTGACATAGGAAGGGAAATGCATGGAGGCTCATCATATACACCCATCACTTGGGATGTACCAACGCCACATAATATGAATAAAAAAAACTAAGGAAGGAGTGCTCAAAGGAATAAAAAAAGAAAAAAATTAACACTAGAAAAAAGGTGGAATTTAAACCCTTATAAAGGCAGTAACAATCATCAGATGTAGACTGAATCAAAGCTGAAGTCCATTTTAAAAAATCAGTTATCCTAAAGTGTCAGTTTTTCTTTTCCTCCCCCAAAATCAACTCTGGGTTTGGCCCAGTGTGTTTTCTAGTTGTTTTCATAAATAATGAATGCAGTTACAAATCACATAAACCAAAATCCATTTGCAAGCTGATGGACATCATGGGTCTATACAACATCCAAGATCTAACTTGAAAGCTTCTGTAGGATTTTAGGAAGGCATGGGCTTTGTGCTGTCTCTCTTTGCAAAACAATATATAAGACCTTGTCTCTCGCCAGTAATGGGCATCAAGAAAAAGAATCGATCACTATTTACTGTTTATCACTACTATTTAGTGATAGTTCAAGGAAAATGATCTAAAACCAGCTTGTGGGAAAAGGACCTATCGATCCAATGCATCTCTCATTATTTTGAAAATACTAGGATTCATATGATATTCAGAATAAAACGTCCAAGTGCGTTACACAATTCAAGGAAAATAATTATTTCCAAAATATATAGAGATCTTAAGGTTACTAAAATAAGAACCAAAATCTGCATTCTCTTTTTGAAGAGTAAAATTCAGTGTTTTAAAAAACAGTACAACCAGTTTCATGAGGGATCTAATCTGCTGAAGATACCGACAGTGCAGCTGTGGGGTTTGGGAATGGAAAGCTTGCAGCCATTATCACCAAAAAGCTTTCATATGTTACATGAAAAAGGATGAAGGAGATTAAAAGAAGAAAGTGAAGAGAAGAGCTATAAAAGCGTTGCTAAAAAAGAAAGTTATTTTAAAGGCATGTTTGTGCAAGTACAGACATTTATTTTCATTCTTTTTGGAAATCCAGGCGCATTGCTTACCAATACTTTAACTACCAAGTACTCAACCTTGCAAGCTCTTTTACTCCTTGTTTTCTTACTAGACCAAAGCGCAAGGCTGGGAACAATCTCTCATTCTCCTACCTTCCGCATGCAATCTCTAATGTCAGTTTGCTGTGTGCCCCACTGCTTTACTATTATTGAGACGGAAATACGATTTTAGTTAAGGATGGGAATGTTATGAAGAGTGGTTTTTAATGCTGACATGATCCTTCAGAAATACCAAGTGGTTAGTGTACTGATGATTTAGAGAGTGTTCTTCCAATATCAGAGTGCATTACAGATACAAAATACAGAAATAAATAAACAGAATGGACCACTTTGGAACAACATGAAAGGAATCCTTGCACTAGAAAATTACACAGATACAAAGACTAGACACATAAATCCATATTGCCCCAAAGTTAAAAGCCATACAAAATTGATGAAATAGATCAAAGTGGCAGATGGAAAAACTCAGAAACTAAGATTTTTTGAAAGCCACTACAAATAATAAAATAGTAAATGTTATCTTCACATTGATCAGATGCCAAAGTCTAATGCAAATGAAAGGTGTGTGACACAGGAGTAGCAACAAAATGCAAAAAAGTTGATTACCCTATTGCTTTCCAAAATACATTGGCAAGACCACCACACAAGCGAAAAAAAACTAAGGCAAAGATGATATAAGCGTGGGGTTAGAATACAGCTTAGCTTCCAGGACAGATATATCTGGATTTTGGAAAGGTTAAAAAATAAACAAAACTACCTTACTATAGTACTGACGTGGGAGGCAGAAGGACAAATCAGTGTTGGAAGACACCTACACTCCCAACTAAAAAAGAACTGACTTAGTTAAACAAAATTAATTTCCTGAGTAAGAGAATCTACTCAGTGATGTTGACAGTAGGACAAAACTGAGGCTTTTAATGTTCCTCCCTACTAGCTGAGGATCAGGTATTGAACGCTGTGCTCTGGGATACAGTGTCTGGAATGGTTTATTTTAGCCCCAGCCTCCGTTTACAGGAGCATACAACGCCACCAGCCTTTACCCTGAGCTGCAGCTGAAAGGGATTTTGGTTCAAGAACATCATGAAGGTCAGACATTAGTGCACAAAGAATACTGCACTGAATTCTCCTACATTGCCTATCATGGAAACCGCATGAAATCTCCTTGTCATCTTAGAAAAACCTTAACTTTCAATTCTGAAAGCCATTCAATCTGGTGACAAAATAAAACTTATACTGGATTAAGGAAGTAAAATCTTCCACATAGGCCTTCTACTTAACAGCAATTATTTCTTAAGAAAAAATCCGGGACACTGGACCTTATAAAAAAGAAAAGAAACGTCCAAAGAAAATTGAATCACTACCTCTCAAAAAGAACATCCCATTAAGTTAGATAGCTACAACAACATAACAACGTAGAGCATACATGGTCTTCTACAATAAAACACCAGTTTTCCTCAGACTACCCAGGAGTGATTTATAACACACAGCCTCAAAATGGGAACAGCAGATTGTCCTGTTACACAGTGTTACCGACACACAGAACATAAACATCGTAAAGTCTACTTTAGAGCATCCAAAATATGCTCGCACCATTTCTAGGCAGGCACCAATCTTGCAAATAAGTTACTAAACCCGGTTCAGGAGCCTCGGCGGTTCAGTGAGACTGCTGGTTCTCAGAGAGACAGAAACGTGCACAAACATGAGCAAAATGGGACCTTCCAGACAATCATTACTAGTTTCCCGCATTCAAAATGCAATTTGGTTGCACTTTAAGAAGGCACACCGGTATTTTTCACTGTACATCATTACAATTTATTTACACTACATATCCACTATGGAAGAAAAATGTTAGAAACTAATAAAATCACACTGTCACAAATCCTCATAAACTGTTAGATTTTAAAAAGCCCTGTCTTCTCACAGTCATGCCCAAATTAAGTTGGTTTATAACTGTAGAGCCAACAGAAAGCACAACTTCAGATTTTTTCAATGTTCGTGAACTTAGCAATATGTAAAGAATTACACTGATAATGCCACCTATCCCAAATAAACAACTAGAATGAACACATTTTGACAATCGTTAAGTAACTCAAGACAGAATGATTAAGAGAAGCCTCACTTAATGTATACTATTTAAGGTCTGAAAATCCAAACACATTTTTGTACTGCTCAGGAAGCATCACAATGTCTATAGCCATGGGAAATATATACTGCATTTCTGATAGTGATGATAGTGTTTGCACAATTTTTACTATAATAAACTGCATATTAGTTTAGGGATGTAGATTTCAATATTTAGAATATATATAAATACGAACCTAGGTACTTAACACATTTTCAAAATATATATGGTGTAAAATTTATAAAAAATTACCATCTTCTGTAAAAAAATAAACAAAGCCCCAAACCATGATCATAATGTTTCTTTCCAGTTAATTCCTCATACATAAGTCAGTGTCTTTTTGTAAGGACAGCTTGGTTTCATTGCTCTTTGGAAATTCTGCCTGTTTCTTAATGATACAGAACCACAGTGTTAATTGCACACTGAAATATGTGACTCTTCTCCTTTCTTCCCCCAAAATGAAATGACCTAAGGCTTTAAGCTTTTTATTCATTTTTAATTAAGAGCAGCTCTATCTGCTCTATTTCTTGGGCAAAATAATACTTCAGTCCTAGGATAAAAATCAGGAAAAGCCATAAAAGAAGAAGCAAACATCTCAAAGTTCTGAAATACTTCTTTTAATAAATAGGTAATTTGTTAACACACACACAAAAAAAAAGAAATGCAAAAGGCTAGCCCTGTCATACGTTTCATGTTTCTGCAAGTTTCCCTAAATATTATATGGTATTCTACAGCAAAAGAAGTGGTGGACATAAAAACCATACTGTGGAATATCTGAAACATTTGTGTATATGGCTCTTTTAAATGGAATTAATCTCTTAAGAAACAATCAAGTATCCTTTTCTTTCACACAATAGTTCTCTACCGAGTCCTATCACAGAGGCTGAAGTAAGAAAATGCATGCAGCTGTTATATCATGAAGGTAATGACTGACCACCTTCTAACACTAAAGAAAACCTTGGTAAGAAACAAAACAGAACACTCAGGTAAGTTTTTCTGATTCACTGCAGAGATTCCACTTACCACGTACATGCCCTCTCGCAGGCAATGAATATTCTCAGAAATTTTAATATAACATTTAAAGTCAAGAATAATGAGTTCAAAAGAACGTGTCAAGTAAAGCACGGAAAGTTGAGGCACCCAGGCATAGAAAATTAAATATAACCGACTGAATGTCATAACAATCAACTAAGATAAATAAGAGATAATCCTAATTGCTTCATATGCAAAACTAGTTCTAAGTTTATAAACATTCATCAACTTAGCCATCAAATAGCCAGCGAAAGTTTAAAAAGTGTAGTGATTATATTAAAACACAAAGGTAGAATAGTAAAGTCTAGTTTCTAAAAGGGCATTTGTTGCACAATCGGTAAGATTTCCTCTTTCTTCAGCACGTCCAGATGTACAGACTTCTGTGTAAGGCCACAGTCTGCTGAATTCAGTAGAAATACCGAGGCAGAGCAAGCACTGCAGTCACCATTAAGTTCTCATGTAAAATTATACTAGAGAAGTCAGTCCTCTGGAACCTCCCCTGAGCCAAAATGATGTTATTTTAAAGACCTGCTCAGATGAATCCAGCTCTGGATGAAGGGCAAGTTAGATAAAGCTGGGAAGCCCAGTGTCCACAAGTTACTTGGTCCATACTCTTCCACTCTCATACAGCCAGCACCAGGAGAACAGTCTTTTGAGACCCTGCAGCACACACTCTGCGCACTGCGGAGAGAAGCGCTTTCTGGCAGGATCCATACCAGACCTCCATTAAGTTGCTCTCGCCACAATCTTCCACAGTGGAGCCTTGTGCAAAAATCACAATAAATACATATTTTCTGCTCATTGTCAGTTTGTACGGTATGCTTATCTCTGCTAGTTGCTGCACAGGCACACTCTGGCTTTTACATTTTCTTTTTATTTTATGGATTGAGAATAAGATTTTTCTAAAGTATGAAAATGACTTGTGCGTGTGAATCCTCAAGTCACTTAGACACTTTAAAAGTGTTACCAGAGCTGTGGGAAGCAGCCAGCTGTGACTGAATGCATAATGTCCTTAAGACAGAACGCAAACACCAAGGCTTTCTTCTGAAAGCCATGAATTTGAACACATGAAATAACTCTGTGAGGTCACAGGTACATTGAAGAGAAGCTGTTTGTAGAAGACAAAACGCTTTTCTGCTTCTTAACAGATTTACATACTGAGCTATTCCCTAAGAAATCACTCTACATCCACATGCAGCAGAATGTGGGACCAAGCCCTCGATAACCCAAGCCTGGCACAAAGCAGGTGGGTTTAGCAGTGAGGCTTTCTCATAGCTCTAATTCACAAGGATTTTGACAACACCCAAACCAAAATTTGAGCATTTTACGCTGGGTGCCAAAACCCATAAGTGCTTCCTAAGTATAATTCAGAGGCTCCACATAAGGCATCAGTCACTTTCCATTTACTGTACAAGATGCTCGTAGGATGATTTAGTGTTTCTGATGCTGAGTAGAGAGTCATTTACAGCCAAAGAAAAAGAGCACAGAGACGCATCAAAAAACCAACTAACTGGGGCAAACCCAGGTATGCTGGTGTCTTGCTGAGACTAACGGATGACGATGGCGAGTGACTAACGAAGGAGGAAAGGCAGGCACCTCTTTAGCTGCAATACACCAGGGGCTGGGGGACTTCTCAGAAACTGCAAGGTCTTTGCTTCCCAGCTCCGAGTCCAGACTTGAACCTCTGCTCCCATCTCACAGATGAATTTCTTACCCACTAGGGCAGACTGAAACCGCTCTCTTCTTCCACCTCCTAGACCCAAGCTGCAAAAAGATCAGCATGAGATCTATGGGGTCTGTGAACAAATAAGTAGGAGAGAATCCAAATCTCAGTCTTGCTTTGAAGTGCCTCTTACCTAACCAGTCCCTTCCAACTTTCCAGTGCCATTTATACACCTTTCCACTGACGCACAAAGATACCCGAGTGTTACCATAAGGCAGCCCAGACTCAGGGCTCTCTCACTGTCAAGGGAAAATTCTTTAGAATCACAAAGGTTGGAAGAGATCTCAAGGATCATCCAGTCCAACCGTCCCCCCAACACCACTAAACCATGTCCTTCAGTACCGTGTCTGACCTTTCCTTAAACACACCCAGGGACGGTGACTCCACCACCTCCCTGGGCAACCTGTTCCAATGCCTAACCACCCTTTCCAAGAAGAAATTTCTCCTCATCTCGAACCTGAACCTCCCCTGGCGCAACTTGCAGCCATTCCTCCTTGTCCTGTCACTAGTTATCTGTGAGAAGAGGCCGACCCCCAGCTCACCACAACTCCCTTTCAGGTAGTTGTAGAGGGCAATAAGGTCTGCCCTGAGCCTCCTCTTCTCCAGACTGAACAAGCCCAGTTCCTTCAGCACCTGGAGAGTTGTGTCCCTCTTCCTAGGGCTTGCCTTTTCTCCACAGCAAGATAACCATGATTAGAGGGGAAAAGGCCAGCTGTGTTCCAGGCAAGGTAACAGCCCACTGGCAGGACACTCCAGGTAGCAGGTGCTCTATCACCTACCCTCCTTGGCAGGGGAAGGACAGCTAGGTCAGGGGATTCATTAGGCAGCCATGGCACAGACTCCACTCCCCTTTCAATGGCAAGCAGAGCTCCCCATCTTCCACATGAAGATGACACTGAGCATGCAGGGGGCAGACTGGTTCCCAGAGGAGGGAGCAGCACACAAAAAAGAGATGGTCTCAGTTTCTCAGGATGATCTCTACGGCAGTCTCGCGTAAGTACGGACTGCATTAATCCGCCCAATGTCTCCATTTCAGCTGCCATTTTCATCAGACTAAGTGTGGCCTCAAGACTGCTGGACTTAAAACTTTCTGTGTGCTTCAACACCACTGCAAGTTTTATCTCCTGGCTCTACAGGAGATCAGACTGAACAACAAAAGCAATAAAAATATGCTAAGCAACTCTGCTGTTGTGCAAAGGAGACAGATTTTGCAAGACAACAAGACAGTCTAATGCCTGGGGGGGTTACAGATGTATGAGCAACTCGAAACATAGCAGGTGCTTGCTCATCTGCCCACAACACACATCTCCTCTGAAGATTAAAGCTTACATTCCTTATTTATACAAAATATATACACTTTGGGGTTTTTTTGTACAGCTGCTCTCTGAGCCATGGCCTACTTGTATTTCTAAAATCACAGAGTAAAATCCTTTAAATGAAGTGCGTCTTCAAATAAATAGTTAAGCGCTGCCATTATATAGATCTTTATTTTATTATTTAAAGGCAACATGCATTGCACATCACTTTTGCCAACGGAGTACTTCAAGACAAGCACAGCGTTACAGAAAGTCATGTAATCTATAATTCATTCACAGAATAGTACAGCATGTACTCAGGCATTTCTCCCATTGGACACATGGCATTCTTCTGAGATTGGCTCACTACTATGCCATTTTAATTATTGGATATTCATTCATTCAAGAAAAAAAGCCATCACACACACCCACAACTCCAAGAACCTCAGAAAAACCTGGAAGTCTTTGAATTATGTCATTAGGAGAGAAGTGTGGGAGATGTGTTATACAAGCTTTTCAAGAAAACCTCACCTTTTCTGACCTCTTCTATATATACACTACTACATTTTAGAAATCTGAAGAAAGAAGTAGTATGCTCCGCATTGGAACTGGAACGCAATTATTTCCTACAGTTACTGATGTTCTTCAAGCAAACTGGCAATCTTTTGCCATTTTCAGAACTCATTCTGTTGTTCCTTGAGAAAAACAATTAGCATTTAGAATAGTTCGAAGAGTACTTCCCATCAAAATGATGGCCTTTATATTGCAGAAATGGAACAAGTAAAAACAGATAAAGCAATACTGCTGGATAGACTTTACCCTGCCTCTTGCTTGTTACCTTGAATCTTATGTGGTCATCTTTGGCCACAAATCAGTAACAGAGGCAAGGTTACTCTCTACATGATTCTAAATATAAAATCTCATCAAATATTTAAACCGCTTATATTATCCCTAACACAAGGAATCTTTTAACTTACTGGTGCAAGATTTCTTTATTAAATGAACACAGCTTAAAGCAACAGGAGGCATTACTGATTTTAAGATTGCAGTGAACAACGGCAGTAACAATAACCCACTGAGGCTAGAAGTATTTATTTATTTACTTACTTTAGAGAGTCTTACCAATGACAAGGTGTATGGTGCTCTCGCTCCGAGAGTGTCATCCTACTCTAAATTCACACAAACTTCACACGTTACACACAAATGTGCTGTAACCACATCTCTTAGCTGGTTGGAGAAGGGTGGCTGAGATGGTAGCCTCCATCATACTAAAAGGTCCAGACAATGTAATGGGAGTCTTAGATCTGCTCCTCCCACAGAGCACTGTCTTGAGATGTCTGAGGCAAACATAACTGGCCCATCTGTAAAAGAGGGAGCATACCTTAAAGTAGTCTATCCGGGGCTACTGTGGGTGGTAGTAAACAAATTCAATGGATTGAAGGAGCCAGGTAGACATCAGGCATAAACAGAGTATCACTCATCACAGAATAATTTAAGTTGGGAAGGACCTCTGGAGGGTACCTAGTCCAGCTGCCCATGGGACGCAGGGCAAATCTCCAAGTCGGACTCAACTTCAAAGTTGATCAGCTCGCTCAGGGTCTTAGATGGTGAGTTTGAAGTAGTATGGGTTTTGATTTTAGATCCACATTCAGATAAAGTATTAAGGATGATTATTAAAGAAAGTAATATGCAAAACAAAAAACTAGTTTTCAAATCCAGAAGGAATGTTTTATTAATTGCTCCTCACACTGTATGAGCCACTTTCTTCAGACTTAATAAAATTACATTTGTTCTTCTCATTTTATAGCAAACTATCAGCCTTGCTGAGCTTTTTACAAATATGTGTCAACATCAGCTCTGAGCAATGATCCAGATCTTCTAATGAGGAAGCTGCTTTTGAGCAAGCAATTTCCCCTTGGAACAACCCCTTAGAATCAAAACAAGCAGATACCATCCAAAACTATTGAGCCATGTTAATTCAGATATCCACATCTAATGTATAATTAAGGTTAAACTGCTTCAAGTGCTACCAAATGAGCAGCCCCTGATGCTTTTTTATTTTAAGAACAAATTAGAACAGAGTTATAAGCACGAAACTAGATTCAAGTTGCTTTGCTGCACTGCACTGTAAGTTGAGCTTACCTTTATGGTTTGTTCACCACACAGTTTAAACATGCACAGAGACCTCCGTGCACTTACTTTCTTGAGATTGTTTTGTCTTTCAAACATTCATGGACAGTTCTTAGAGCATAATGGTCTTACAGAAAACTGAAAAGTTAGTTGCGTAAACAAATATATAGGTTGAGAAGTAACAAGGTCGTACGCCCCTCATAAACCAGAATGAATACAGTTATCCAGTATGAAACCATTCAAATGTATTTTTATATACACTACTTTCACAATAAACTGAAATGCTGTGAAGGAGCCATTGTTTTCTATGGATAGCTTAATTGTGTGTTGAAGCCAAAATCACAACTTTTACCTGCAGCTCAGATTCTATGGAATCATTTATATCTTCCATATAGTATTTGAGTACCTTTGATTTAAAGAACTATAATGGCTGTGGTTTATTGCATAAACTCAAGCTTACTGTTACTATTCTGCAGGAAGAAGAAAACCATCTGTACAGGTACAGACACACCACACAGTTGTACATAGGATGCATTTAATTTTAAGCAGATGCTGTGATAAAAATAAATATTCATACATAACTCAACTCCTGATAAATTTGCAAATCAACCATCACAAATTAAACATAATCCAACTTCAAATGAGGTCTAAAAAAAAAAATTTATTTAAAGGCACCAAAGGAACACTCCAAACCCTGTAAGGTGGTGGGTTTTTTTCCTTTGTTAGCACATGAGTTTAAAATACAGCTGACTTAAAGATAACTTGTGCATTAGCCAAGTTAAGCTTTGATCATAGAAAATAATTTTATGCCCAGACAGCACGTGAAACTGTGAAGCAGCATTGCTGGATCTCAAGATTTTATCACAAAGCTTTCCACACTGGCAACTTTGTTAGTTTTTGACCTCCTGAAGTTGTTATTAGTGGGAATTTTAGAATGTCATCAAGAGAAAAAGGAGACAAGAGATATGCAAGAACACCTTTCTAGCTTCTGCAATTACAGGAGAAAAAAAATTGAACAGGTGATTCACATAGACCCTAAAGACTCAAAAAGAAGAAAATCAAATTAAGATGAGCTATTTTATAATCTTCAGATGTCTAAAAACTAATTTGACTCACTATTTTACATACTAGAACCAGCAATATTGTGAAGCAGTTACACAACTTTAAAATCGGTATGAGATCAAAGGACTGCTTGCAAGCTGCAAAATAAACCCTTCAAAACAGTGAATGAATGAATGCAAGAACACATACTCAAAGCATTAGCAGCGCTGAAGGAAAACCAGGAAGGATTATTTCCTGCTATAATAGCCAATGTAATCACGCTCCGTACATTTCCTTCTGCTCTCCACGACTAAGTTGCCCTTTTGATAGCAGTCAGGGGTCCTAGATCTAATTACAACAAAGTTTTTTAATTAAACCTCGAATATGCTTTAACAGCTTCTAGCATGAGCTTGCCCTTGATGGTGCCACTTGAGGTGCTCTCCTTCAAGGGATGATGAAGTAAATCTCTTAAAACCATGGGTGAAGATGCCTTTTTCCTGTGTGTACTACTGCTTTTCACAGCTAGCCAGCTACAAAGCTGCTTGCATTGGTATCAAGCTAAAAGAGCTTTCCCTGTGGGAGCTCTCCGCTATCTCCAAAATATACTGCTTGCTAGATTCTTGATGTAGGAGGAAAGTGCACTTAAAATATTAAGGCAAGCACACAAAATGGTCTCGAATACCAGCCCAATCCAACTTGGTGAACTTACTGGGAGCCTTCCCATTGAATTGAACGGGAATTGTAACACGCTAGCAGAAGGCGAAGGGAGAACAGTACAGTTTCTCGTATTTCAGGTCTCCTCAGAGTGCAGCACTGTGTGCCAAACAAGAGGAAAATGAAGGGCTTATTCCAGTCACCTCAAATAAAACAATCATTCACTTCTTCCCCAGTAGCTTGTGAAACCTGGCTCCACCAGACTGGAAAGTATCTAAGGAAAACGAGTAACGTTCATTCAAGGAATTTGAATAAAACTGGACAGGCAGGAATTTTTGCACAGGGTAGAAAAAAGCACCAGAAGAGGGCAAATTCTCAACACACAGCATCCAACAATGTAGCCACATTTCATTCCTATCCATCCTCACCCATTCACCTTCCACCTTCCCCTGCACAGACAGGTGACTAATAAAGCAACGAGGGACATTACTGTCCTTTTATGCTGTTCCATAAGCTGTCCTGCTTTTCTTAATGTCCCACTTGTGTCTGTGTGTGTGTGCACACACACGCATGCGTGGCAGAGAGATGAACTGGGGGGAGACAGGGTGGGGGGGAAGCCCAGGAAAGTGAGTGTGGAGGGGGGGCACTGGAAGCAGGTTCTCATTCAAACCATCCGAGAAGTCTTTCTGCAATCAAGGGGATACTATTTCAGGAGACAGGGAGAAGGGGCAAAGGATTCACGTTGCTAAGGAGACACGTAGAAGCTGACATTCCTACATAAATTTCCATTTATACTGGGGAAGGAAAAGAAAGCTCTCTAAAGTTTGTGTAGATACCCTGGTAACTGACTGAAACCGACATTGCTTTAGAATTCATTTTGGCCTTACTTGATTTAAAACAAAGCCCCAAACAATATTCAAACCCTCAAATATTACTCCACACAATGACCAAAACAAATATTCACAGCAGCCAAGGAAGCTGTGCAATTTCTACTCAACCAGAGATCAGTTACTTGCCAGAATCTACACAAGGATTTCAGAGAAGCAAGGAAAAGAGGAAAGCATCTAGAAGATAAGGCAGCCCCTTGCCTTCTTTCCCTAAACAAACATCTCGTCTCTGCTGCGAACAAAACGGATGATTTAGGAACACAAGTCTGTGTGTGGGGAGGACAGGGATGGGGAGGAAAATGAGGGGGCGGGA
>VWZZ01005330.1:334101-355568 GCA_013399095.1 Psophia crepitans | reverse complement strand
CGGCCCCGGCCCCGGCCCCGGCCCGGCCTCTCCCGGCCCCGCGTTACCGCACCGCTCCGGCGAGGCACCGGGAGAGACGAAGGGGTGCCTCGGATTCCGGGTTAGCGGTGCCTGACCTTGATTCCTTTGCTGAGGTGACCTTTAAGTCACCAGTTATTAGTGGAAGGTTTAAAAAAATAATTCAGCGTTTCATAGTTGCTGTTCCCGCTTCGCTCTCCCATCAGCGGCCTGTCTGATCCCGAATTAAATCTTCAGGAAGGATAAATACTTCGCCCCGTTTTCATTTCATCTCTGTTTATTTTGCTTAATTAGCATTACGGTGCTGAGGATGTCAAGGGCGAATGTTTCGGTGAGTTATTAAACACAGATACTTGTGTAATTCACTGTCTGAAGCGGCTCTTCCTCGTGAGAGAGAAACACAGACGCGAAGATAAAGGGTTATTAAAAAGAAGAGGAGGAAGATTCAGCCCGCAGGTTTGAAGGCAAATGCTGCTACTTACATTTAAGGCACAGCGATAAAATGGGAAGAGAGAAATCAAGCCAGCAAAGCCGTTATCCAGTGAAGAAACAGCAAAAATCTGTCCCATAAGTGCTCTTATATTCCTATTAATATTATTTAGGGTTTTGGGTTTTTTTCTCAAAACTTCAATTTTCTTTCTAGGATCTCCATCCTTCTTCCTTCTAACTATAGGAATGTTCTCATTAATTTCAGAAGGTGCAGGGTTAAACCTTCATGGTTTACATGACTTTCTTCCAAGTTTCAGTTCACTCTGTTCATTGTCCTTTAAAGCAGAAACAGAAGGAGAGAACATTGTTTACACCGCAAGCTCCTCAGAACGGTTTTGCTCTTACGGCTGTTTACAGGAGTCAGCGTATGAGGTCTAGTCCCGGTTTCCCATTGGCATTGCGTTAGAGAACGCTTGCATGTATCGCAACAATTTCTCCTTTTCTTAAGTGTTTAGGTGCCGCCTGTGTTAAAAACCCAGCCACCCAAGCTCAGTGCCCTGGTGCCATACAGTGGGTGCATCAGAGCGCGTATACAAACTGTGTGGTATCAGCAGAAGTCAGGTGTATTTCCGTGGGGTCTAAGCCAGAGGTGTCTGTGCCTAAACTAACGCCAGTGTGTCATTAATCCTGAAGAAGAAATGCATTTCTTTGACTTGTTACTGCTAGAACTTAGAAGGAAGTCAGATATTTGGGGTTGGGGTTTGGGGTGGGGGTTGGCTGGTTGGGGTTTTTTTAATGTCTGATATAACTTCAGAAGGTACGTACCAGAATTTAATGTCAGCCAATTAGTTTGTTTGAGTCACATTTCTACTGCCTCACGATTGTAAAATGTTAATTATTGGGAGAACCTAGCAAATGTAATTTAAAAAATGAGGAAGGATTCAAAAATTGATAAAGAGCTTAGGTGTGCCAAGCTGAACACGCTATCTCAAAACTGTATGAAATGCAGAATCATGGTTCTGTTCTAGTATTTCATAAAAAGGAGGAGACAAATGTCAAGAGTTTACTAGTATATATGAAAACTTGGTATATTACATACAGAAATAGCACTGGCACGTACAGTTAATGTTGCCAGCACTTTCTCTACAAGTCTCAATTTGTTTTGACTTTATCAAACCTTTGCTGTTTGGGCTGGAGTTGCCTCCGCAAGATATCTGCCTCAGGTTGGTTATTTTTTTTATATAGTTCTAGCTAAAATTCTGTCGTGTGTAGTCTGAAAAATACATGTTTTCACTGTCTACCAACAAAACCACCCCAACAGGTTTCTCACTGCGAAGCGGAAGGTTGCCATACAGCCACCCCCAAAACACAAACCCAACCACAACCTGCACACTGCACTGCAGTTCGCTATGCTTAAGAGATGTGTTTGCATGTTAAATTCTCCAAGGGTTTCAACTGTAGTGAGCGCGCCGCGTTCATTTACAGCTTCTGTGTCTGCATGAAGGTTGTATCAGCAAATTGCTGCTTGGGCATGCTCCAGCCTCCGCCTCCTGGCCACCCACTGTTCCTGAAGTAGCTGGGAGAGCCCGCTCTGGGGGTGAAAAGGAGCAGGGAGATGTACCCCCACCTCTGAGATGTCCTGCTCAAGGAGCACAGGAGAAACAACCCATGTGGTGGGACTGCTTGGTCCTAAGGGACCATAAGATACCAAAGGCTCAAGGGTTAGGAGAGCAGCCTGCGCTCCACAGAGGGCAAGGAGGGATGGAGAGCAGGAGGCAGAGGCAGTGTAAGTGTACAAGCAAAGGTAAGTAAATAGAGGCAAAAATGGGAAAAGACAGCAAGGAAAACCTGAAATAGCAGAGTCTGTAACAAAGTAACAAGCACCATTGCCTCAGAAATTTATCTTTGACTTAAGGAGTACTGTGACCATCTTTTTTCTTTTGTTGAATGGATATGAAATCAGTCAGAAAAGTCTCTGCCCTGCCTCCCTGGGGACGTCAGTCCATGGAAGGAACAGCTACTGAAGCTATTAGTTCAAGTGATAAGGATCTCCCCTGTGTCATTATGAAGACCTGACCTTTGCTGATGACATAAGTTGCAGGTCAGTGTAATTTCACACAATGTGCATTTCCACTGTGTGAATTACTCATTTTTGAAATGTCTGATTGACTTGCCTGGGTTCAGGTTTGGAGCTCATGTTGGCAAATGAAATCAAGTGCAAGGATGTTTTAAACATGAAAGATACCACAAGCTTCTTAAATATTCTCAAATATTAGGTGCAAAGCACACAAATTTCTCTTACCATCAGTGCACAGCGTCAGCGCATCTCCACCAGTCTGTACATGAAATCTCTCTTATGAAACAGAAAAAAAATATACCACCTCCAAATCTGACAGGAATGTTCAGTACCATTTATGAGAACCCATATGCTGAAGTCACAAAGACCATAGAAGTACCCCAACAGAATTAACTCTGCTATACTCAATAAAAAGTTAGTATGGAGGTAAAATGCAATAAATAAATAGTAGAGCTTCTAAGAAGCACTGCCTGCCTGCCTCCTTTCCTTGGAGAGGAAGGGATTCTCTGGAAACATAGCTCATGCTCATGTATTAAGTTAGTATGCCACCATTAACATGACTCAGTACTTACGTAGAAATAGCTGAATTAAATCAGTCTACATCTTGCCATTTGCGTACTTCTAAGTGCTACACTTTGGAACAACAATATCTTTTAAAATACTACATTTTATTCTACATACCATTTAAAATAGAATAATTCTAATTTAAAACATTCCCAATTAGTAGTATTTTTCTAAGGTACTTAAGGATGTTATAAAAGTAAACATTGTAGTAGTTCATTTCTAAAATGACACCCTATTTTTTAACAGATGTATTTTTTTCTTAGCATGTCACTACAACATCAGCATTTACCCTTTCTCTGTTCCTTTTTCTCCAGTTAGTGTTTTGACTATTTAAACTTTCTCCCCCCCTCCCCTCCCCCTCCCTTTCTTTCTCTCTGACTTCTCTATTTTTCTTCTGGCAATCTTTCTCTCTTGTACATTATATCACTGCTTGCACAAGCCATAGACTCAGGGAATAATTTAGTCTGGAAGGGGACCTTCAGAGGTCATCTAGCTCAGCCTGCTACTCTAAACCACTTCTAATCAGATCAGGTTGCCTAGGGCCATCTTCACTTGATGCCTGAACATCTCCAATGATGGACATCCGACAGCCTCTATGGGCCCTGGTGCCACAGTGTTTAAACGCCCTCCTGGTAAAAAAGCTTTTCCTAATATCTAATCAGAAATTACCATGTTCCAACCTTTCCATATTGCCTTGTGTCCCATCACCACATACTTCTGTGAAGAGTCTGGCACCATCATTTTTGTGTCCTCTGGTCAGGAAGTAATAAAGCCTCCATGAGCCTTTACTTCTCTGGACTGAAAAAAACCCCATCACTCTCAATATCTTCTGATACATCAGGTGCTCTGACCATCCTTACTGCCCTGTTCAGGACTCACTCCAGTATGTCAATATCTTTCCTGTACTAGGGACCCACAATTCTGGACACCACACTCTGGAAATGGTCTCGCAATTGCTGAATAAAGGTGACAGATCACCTCCCTGGACCTTTGGCTGCAGCTCAGGATGCTGTTGACTGCCTTTGCTGCAAGGGCACATTGCTGGCTCTTGTTCAGCTTGCTGCCCACCTTGACCACCAGGTCTTTTTGCCCAGAGTTGCTTCCTAACTGATCACCCCCCAGCCAGTACTGGTGCATCGGATAATTCCCCGCAAGGTGCAAGGTCTGGGTTTTTGAGCTTAGTGAGGTTCCTGACTGACCATTACTCCAGCCTGACAAGGTCCTTCAGAATCACAGTCCTGCCTTCCATGTGTAGGCTGCTCTCTCTCCAGCTCAGTGTTGTCTGCGAATTTGCAAAGAGTGTTCCTCCTCATGCTGTCTGAAGTCACAGCTGGAACAGCTGTATACCTAGCCGAGGGTCCTTCCAAGTCAAAGAGCTGAAGAGATTGACCTGAACATAATAGGCACTGCATAAGGAAAACTGAGGGAGACAAGGCTTTTCCCCTTTCAGTCACGAACAAGACCCTCACATGACAGCAGTAACAAGCAGTCAAAGTCCAATCCTGTATGTACCAAGCTGCCTGCTACCTCTGTTGTCAATTCTTTGCAGAGTCAATAGGAAGAGCTGTGTGGCAGAGGTCCCCTGAGAAGTTTCCAGCCCTGAACCTTTAAACAAGTATCCATGCAAGCAAGATGTTGATTTCTGTGGGACTTCTTCCATTATGCATAGTATCTTAGGACTAGACCCTGCGATAATAGCAGTAGTACTGAGGCAGCAGTTCGGCTATCTTTCCCTGAAATGAGTTAGGGTCTGAATTATGCATGGGGTGAGGTCGCTGCTGCTAGCATGCTTAGTTTTAAATTAGATTCTGAAGCCAAATAGCACCCAAACTGGGAAGTACATCATCACCTAAGAGCTACTGCATTTTCCTTAACCATGGTGAACTTGTCACTATGCAGCGGAAGAAAACCTTTAGTTTCTCAGTGGTGGTTTACTACTGACTGTTCCACAAAGTGCACAATCACTGAGAAAAAATGAGGCAGATACTGAAAAAGCATGGGAAAAGTTTATCCTTAGTAGGAATAGAAAACAGTATTATTTCCATACAAGAAAACAAAATGCTATTTGAAGACTGTGGTGAAGCTGAATATGTCATATTAAAGAAAAAAGAAAAGGCAAGTAGAAACTGCTCTTTGTGACAAGTGGTAGATATACCAAGGGAAAATGTATGGTTAAGCTAGTGAAATACAGAAAATTCATTGTGACTGATTTATCCAAAACTAAGATGAGCAACGTTACTGCAAACTTTAATATCCTTTTTTTCTGCAAAGGGTGGGATTGTAAAAATGTTATCTCCTGATATATCGTCACCTCATATGGTCAAATGAGCTACTGCAAAACCTCGCAGACATCATATCTGAGAAAGTGTATTTGTTCTGCTTGTTGATGCCTGTTGGAATTTCTTTCACAATGTTTTGAATCTTTCCCCAAATCGTTGTCATTTGTACATCTGACTGAGTGCATTTCCTCACTCATATATTTTAACACTTCTCATATGCCCTCAAGCATCAACAGAAATGCATTTTTCATTGGCGGGATTGATGTTGCTGGGTTTTTCATTGCATTTGTAACGTGACATTCGTTTTTGTTTTGTTCTGCATGTTGTTTTTTTTCCTTCTGGTACTCCACTTAAAATGGCAAAGTATTTAAAAAGAGCAAGCTGGTTCATTTTATGCTGCTGTATTAAGAGAATGCCTCTAACTGCAGTGTTAGAGCTAATCTAATTAAAATTAATGACAAAAATCAGCATTTGAAAAGAGCGATATATGGGAATTTACAAAACACAGCTAGAAGTCGGGATTTGTGCTATTATCTATGCACCTGGATTACTTTGGTTAGTGTGAAGGTCACTAGAAAACCATTCCTACCCAGCGTCCACACTGCGGATCTAGCTCCCTTGCTAGTGGGAAGGACAGCCCAGGCTGGAAGTTTCCCTGCAATTCCAGGTGTGAGACCATCCCAGGTCTGTGCTCCCTCAGGCTTTTACCTTCCTGTGACCCGTCTGGCAGGAAAAATACTGGGCACAGATACCACCCCCAGCAGCAGTCCTGCAGTTCCCTCTTCCTAAACTCCAGCCCTTTAGTCTCCTTACACTCCCTCTCTTTCTGTGTTGCCCTCAAGCACAAATGCAGATGAGAAGGGGCAGCTAATGCTTGTTGAGGACAACCCTGGAGGCCAATTCTAAATATCCTTTTTCCTTTTGTCCTGGTTTCAGCTGAGAGAGAGTTAATTTTCTTCACAGCAGCCAGCATGGGGCTGTGGTTTGGGTTTGTGCTGGAAGCAGCGCTGATAGTGCAGAGATGGTTTTGCTGTTGCTGAGCGATGCTCACACAGAGCCAAGGCCTTTGCTGCTTCTCGCACCGCCCCGCCGGCGGGATGGCTGGGGGTGTGCGGGGAGTTGGGAGGGGACAGACAGGGCAGCTGACCCCAGCTGACCAAAGGGATATCCCATACCGTATGGCGTCATGCTCGGTTTATAAGGGGCTGGGGGAAGAGGAAGGGGGGGCAGCAGCGTTCAGAGTTATATGGGAGAATTACAGCCATACTCTTTGCACTGCCTTCAAGCACATTGTTTAGATCTTTCTCCTAAATGAGGGGAAGGACAGTCTCCTGGCTGGTGGTTGTTTGGGGGTTTTTTTGATACCTTGAGAATCTATAACGTGTTTTAGACCCATCCTATTTCTTGTAATCTCCTCTCCTATCAGATTAGCTTCATCCGTATCTAACATTTAAGAGAAAGAAAATTGAGACCCAGCAGTTCCCTTTCCTCCTGCTCCCTCCTCCACACTGTACACTCACCACTTGTTTTTAGCCAAGAAGCGGTGCTCTGCAGCTCCAGTTGCTATGTTGTTCATATTAAGACTGCCAGTAAAAGATTTTCATTTGGCTTCTCTCAGTCATATAGAAGTAGTAAAAATAAAAGTAAAGGGAAGCTTGCAGTCATAAATACGGCCAAGAAAGGCTTGCAGTGAGCAGTCTTAAGAACTTGAAATAAATTCTTAAGAGAATCGAATACAAAGCTTCCGCAAATAGGGCAAATTTTTAGACGACTGAGAAAATAGTGAATGTTAATTATGACATTTCTCTAGATCTCTTTTAGAGAGTTTTGTTCATCAAAATCCTTCGTTTTCATAAAGAAACAATACCCACAAAATCAAGTTTCAAAATTACTTTAAAACCAGAAAAATGAATTTAAGTTTGAGCCCAAAAAAAATCAGTTTGAGCCAAAAAAACAATCTCATGGAAGATGACTGTTACACTTTCTTTTAAAGTGTGCATCTGTCCTCTAGCTGGTTAGGTAAATTGCTCAATCTCCTAGCCCACTTAATCTGGGCAGTGAAAATCCGTTAGTAACATCACTGGAAAAACAGTGAGTCACTTTTTCTAAATCTGTTTACCAGAGTCCTATGTTTCTTCCTTCGCTGGTTGGCTCCACATTAAGAAATATGGAGAATGAAGGAGGATGTCATGGTCTATTGAGAGATGTCAAGGCACCTTCGATGTCTTCGAGATCCTTATTCACTTGAAGTAAAATATTAGTTAGGAAATGAGGGACCAAATTGCTGGCAATGAATGTGAAATTAGTGGAAACAATAGTACAATACAGTTATAAAAATTAAATTTGTCATTCAAAAGCAAAAACAGCTCACATGGATGTCCAGTGTATTAAATCTACCTTCACTGGAGCACAAAGCATGTACCAGTCAATTACTGACAGAGAGAAAAGCCGTATGTCAAATACAGTATATGATAGATTGAAGAAAAATCACTTTGACAAGCATGAAAATTAATCCCAGTCCCGGATTCTTTGCATACCCCAAACTCTTATTGATTTGAGTAGATGAATACATTAGGAATACAGAATAGGTACAGAACAAGCACTGGTAATGAGTATCCCGTACCTTTTTGCAGTATTATTTCATTCCTCTTTCCCCCCTCCACAACCCCTTGAAACACGTGTGTTTTGGTATTGCTTTTTGAAAATCAATAAATAAAAATACTCAGGTTCTTTTTTCAGTTTCAGGAGTTCAGGGGCACACTGAGATTTTCCCTTTTCTTTTGTCGCTTACAGAAACATTATACAACCCCCACAGCTTGATGTCCTTCCGGGACCACAGTGGGATGACCGCCAACTGCTGGCACCGGTGCTGCTGGTTTTGCCCTGCTGCTGGAGTCTTTCCTGGCTGCAGGCAGCGTATGCAGAGGCACGCTAAGAGCAGATGTCTGTGGTACGCTGCTCATTTTGAGATGAGCCGTTGTAGACTGCACTGTGCATCCCTCACATCTCCGAAATGTGGGTTAGAAACTGCCTTTCTGTTTTGAGTAGGATTCAGCTGTCTGAAGAGCCCCATCTGTGTGAAGAATGAAGGGACAGATTCACAAGTGGATGCAGCCTGAATGTACGAGGAGCATTAGGAAGCAGGGGAGCCGTGTGCTGGGAGCTTGGGGGAGCTGTGTGCTGGGTGCTTGCCTTTGCATGTAGACAGCTGCAGGTTGGCAGCTCAGGTCTGGGGACTGAGAAGAACAGATTCCTTGGCTGTGTTGCATCTCATGTCTGGCTCCCTAAAAATGCCATTTGGGATCCAAAACCTGACTAGAAACAGTGGCACTGTACCGAAAACAAATTAATTCCCAGCACTGTGAAAGAAGGGTGCGAGACAGAAAGAGTTTGTTCTTTTTAGTTTACACCAACTTGTATCCCGCTACCCTGCCTCCCCCCGACACAGCGTGCCTGTCAGGGAAGGGCTCCCTGTGAATGTCAGTGATTTTACAGCAGTGTGGGGTCAGCCTCTCACCCATAGCAATTCACAGCGTTTTGGTAGAGTGCAGTGACATAAAGGTATCCTGATACAAAAGAAAATAATGTCTGGCCTCTTGTGCTTATTAGCACCAATTCCCACTGTGGAAGGAGCATCCACATACTTTAGGTTAGACGTGTCTTCGGTGCCCTGACAGGCAGAGGCAGATGTTTCCCTCTTTACGCTCCATCTGGCAGAGAACAGGGCAGGGACCAGGCTCACGGGCCGCCAGAAGAAAGTTAGCAGAGAGCAGAAACTTTTTAAACACTCTAGAATTTGGCCTGACTATTACCAATGAAAATAGAAATTAATTTCAAAGTATTTACCCATAATTCTCCACTCCTTGCTATTTTGAGTGAGTTACTCTGTTTTGTTGTCTACAACTACTCAAAGTTTTAGATTTATGGGGTTTTTTTCGATTTTTTTATTATTTTTTTTTAAAGTTTCAGCTTTATGGAAATTGTTTGACATCCTTGAGGGTTGGGATCAGATCCAGGCTGTCTGTGCCATAATTATTTTCAAACCTCGCTGAATTGTGTGACAACTTTAGCTTAGCGCCAGTATTTCTGTTTAGCACATAAGCGTCAGATGGTGCTGTGTATGAACAAGTGTACGTGGACATGATAAACTAGCATCTCCGTATTGACTTGGAGTGACTCCATGTCCCTGGCTTCAAAACTATGCAAATTAAGGTTTGTCATACTGAATTTCTCTCCTCTTCCCACTCCAAGAAAGAAGCAAGAAGAATGTGAATTTCAAAACGTAGTAACAAAATGTGTTGGTTTTTTTCAAATTGATTTCTTAATTAAAATTAATGAATTCTGTGGCAAGAATAGTACTTCCCAGTGGGGGGAGAACACAAGGGACTGTTGTGAGAATTGGAAATAGCCATGCAATTTGGAGACAATAATTTCTGTCAAATATTCAGCGGCCTTCCTACCTCAAAGCACTTTACAATTATGATTCTGACTTCCACTCTATGTATTGGTTTGTTTCTTGTACTAATGAGCTATATGCATTTGTTCTCGTTCTTGGTGGCTGTTACATTTGCATTTGGGAACTTTAAAAGACAATTTCATGTGTAGCAGGAGTTTAATAAGGTTTTCTGAATGCTCCTGGATCAGGCTGACCTTTCATATGTAGGAGGCTGGGAACTCTGCCTTTTCCTTGCTTCAGGACTGTGGTTTTTTTCTTCAGAAAGAGAGTACAGAGAAATTAAAGAAGAAGAAAAACTACAGCAGCCTTCCAAATCCCTTCACACTGCTATCTGTGAGGAAAGCTGATGAGAAGTTGGGGAGGTAATAGGGAGAAATGCAATGGAAGGTTACGGCGGCTGGAGTGGAAGCTGTAAGAAAGGTGGGGATTAAATGTAAATGATCCTGAGCAGAACCTGTAAAAATAAAAATAAATAGAACACCAGGAATGCCTACAAAATGATGAAAAGAATGATTATTCACAAGGAAGTATTCAGAATGTGCAAGAAGCAGCGGCAAGGTTGAACTGCTAAAGTGAAACTGCAGAAATGTCAGTGCAATGCACTGGGATATGTAATCCCTAGGACAATGTAATCGGCTGTGGAAACTCAGATACACTCACATATTACTGAATTCAAAGGTTTGGTTACCTGAATCCTTTCCACATGACTGATGTGGAAAAGATGGATTACACACAATGACACAAAAAAGGATGCTTGTTTAGTGGGCATCTTGTATTTTAAAAGTAACATTTAAAGGAGAATGGGAAGAACAAAAAGAAACACGTGGAGTTTATTTTTGATGCAGTTCATAGTGTGATCAAACTGTTAGTATAGGACTTTAAGAATATAGGCTAGGATAGATAATGCATACAAGGCATCCTAAGTTGTTAGAGCAAATTCTAATACTAGTGAAAGCTATGACTCAATTCAAAGCATAAAAAAACCCCCAAACCATAAAAAAAGCAGCACTAGAATGTATATGCTAGCATCAGAGGAGATACCACATGCAATAACCGGTACTGTAAATATGAGAATGACAACTGAGAGAAGCAGTGGAACTAAGCTCATACCGTGACAATGAAGAGCCATAAAGTGGGAGGGCAAGAATATTTATAGGAGGAAAGACATCGGAAACTGTGAAAGATATGAGAAGACACCAACCTACAGCTTAAGTAATAGTTATGTCAAGCAAAAGAGGCAGAATGAAGGACATGAAATATCATGCAATAATGCATCCAGGTCACCTAGAAACCCACTGAAAGTCTTGAAAAACTGCTATTACTGGGGGATTATTCCATATTTCTTGATGTATTATCAGCAGTAGAGAAGGATGACAAAATTGAGTCTGTATTTAGGTAAAGGTGATTAAATTTGATTTTAAATATCAAATTGCTATCAGAACAGCTGTTACCACTGTTAAAAATACCAGCGCACAAGGAATAAAATATGCAAAAACCCAGTGTGACTATTCACTAGCCCATTAACATGTTCAATTTTTTATTTTTTTTTTCTCTGATCAAGCTCTCAGAATACTAGGCAATGTAGAATTGTCTATAGGATTATCGGTCATCTAAATTCTTCACATATCTACCAAAGAATCTAAAAGACAATATAAAGCAAACTATCCAGGTGATATATTTGCACATCTTTCAAAGCTCTGAAAGAGTGAGAACAAAACAGAGGTGATGCTACCAGCACTGTCTTTGCTTTAAACTTCCTTGATGTTTAAAATAAAGGTGCTTAGAGTAGCAGTTTAGTACTAAGAAACTGCTATTCTAGACAGTATACTGCTATATCTTTAAAAATATGTAATTAAAATTTGAAAATTATTCTTTTAATGTATTTACATACCTGAGGACTTAAAAGTAAATATGTGAGATTAAAATGAAATTATAAAATTCAAGGATCTTCAGGTCCTTGGAAGATAATTTAGTATTGACAGACCTTGATAGAGTGAGGGACAGGAAGGAATCCATTCCAAAAATAGAAACTTTCGTTCTCAAGGGAAAAATAGCTACGGACTGTTTCCAGTAACTTCTTATCTTACAAGAATGAGGCCAAGAAATAAGGACCAACCTCTTACCAGAAGAGTCATCTCACAGTTGGAAGCAGCCACAGAAGACAAAAGAGGAGCAGAACAGTAGGTAGTGAGGATTATTAGTGTTAGCATTCTGTGTGTTGCATATGCCAAATTGCTGGAAGGCACATTTAGGCTTCCTCTCTATATGCTTCCAGTACCTGAAGGAGGGATACAAGAAAGCTTCAAAGGGACTGTTTATTCAGGGAGTGTAGTGACAGGACAAGGGGCAAAGGCTTCAAATTGAAAAAGGGTGGATTTAGATTAGCTATTAGGAAGAAATTCTTCCCTGTGAGGGTGGTGAGGCACTGGAACAGGTTGCCCAGAGAAGCTGTGGATGCCCTCTCCCTGGAAGTGTTCAAGGCCAGGTTGGATGGGGCTTTGGGCAACCTGGTCTAGTGGAGGGGGTCCCTGCCCATGGCAGGAGGGTGGAACTAGGTGATCTTTGAGGTCCCTTCCAACCCAAAACATTCTATGATTCTATGATACTCTGAAGAGATCAATACAATGAATACTTGGTTTCCTTTTGGAGGGACTATAGAGTCTAAATGACATTTTTACCCATCATATATCTCAAGCTTGTATAGTTTCTGACAATAGCCATCTAGAAGATGATGAATTGATAGATTCAAAAATACCGTAATTGAAACCATATACATTGTATACAGCCAGAGAAGAGGATAATGCAGCAGGAACTTTTGATTAAGATTATTTAATATTCTGCTAATCACTTGATTGAGTAATTATGAGTTCTCGTATTTCAGAAAATAAGACTGTTATATTATTGATATTCTGCTGTATTATCCATTTTATTGCTGTCACAGAAATACAGAGACAATAGCCAATGCTGATTTGTTGGTCCAAAGTCCTTTCACAGCAGATCATGACTGACTTATTCCCAAGAGCTGGATGTTGAGTCTGGTCTAAAAAGAGACCTGCAAAAATCCTCAGTAATTAGGTATTTCTTCTACTGACTGTATACGCTAAGAAGCTCATGTTTGTTATTTACTGCTACCTGCATACTGAATAATTACACAATAAATTGTTTCGTGCTATGCCTTTCTCAGATGGTTGGATAAGATTAGTCACAGCAGAAGGTACCTTCATCCTTTTATAAAGGCAATCTATTTTTTTCCAGAAATGTAGGCATTCATTTAGATGAGGGAACTGCCTGATAATCTATTTGGAGTTGTCGTGTTGTTTTAATCACCTTTTCACATACCTATTGTTTGTGGAAAACAGTGTAAAAAAAGGGAAAATTTCTTATTTCATGGTTTTACTTTACCTTCAAATGTACGTGTACACACATATAAAACACATGCAACATACACGTAATATGCTTAAACATAATCTGTTTACAAATACGTATGTATAGCGCACACATATTTTAAGTGGAGGAAGAAAAGAGTAACTGTCAGAAATCCACATCCTTCTGTCTTGGTAAGGCCCCAGATGTATTCATAATGTAGAAATAATATGAATAGCATTGATCCCCACTGTTCCCTTCAATTTACTTTATTGTGGTGGATAATCAAACATTGAATTTAAACACTGGTAAAAATTAATGTCTGCACTTGAGCAAGGAGGTTCTAATGTAGCAGCAACACGTATCCAGCAGCAGGACCTGATGAAGGCTCCTGTTTAACTACAAGTCAATTTTTTTTGTAATTGCATTCACAGGCAACGAGATTTAGTGTAACTCTATTAACCTTGATATAGCTCAGGATAAACAAATCAGATTATATGGCTCTGTATATACGTGGCAAAACTTTTCATGATTGACTCTAAATTATATAACATTGTGTATTAATGTGAAACTCCTAAAACAAGTAAGATCTTAGTCACTTAGTCACTTTGAAATGCCTAAACTCACTTTGAAATGAAAGGGAATTTTGGTTACTTGAATCTCAGTTTTCTTGCAAGTGGGATTATCATTTGGTTGCTACTACCCCCGCTCATTTTAAAGGTTTGGGATGGAAAGCATATCCCATGGAGCAAGCTGAGAGGGACTTCCGTGTCTTAAATGAATCATCATTAATATATCTTCTTGTGAACACCTTCTAGTGCTGCTCAGATGAGTTTAGCCACAGAAAGTACAACTGTTAGCTGTAATCCTGGAACTGCTGTCTTCTCTCAGGCTTTTTCAGTCAACCTTCTTCTATAAAAGCTGATCTAATAGATTCAGACTTGAGCATTGTGCACAGATTGCTATCAAATGGTTACAATAAAGAAATAGATTACATTGCTTAGCTAAGAAATTTGGCGTAGAAAAGATGAATTGTCATTTCTGTTAAGCACCAGTCTGTGAAACAGTTACGTCTCTCAGACTAGAGTCCTTTTTAAATGTTTTTCCCCATTTTAGAATTCAGTATGTCAAACAAGAAGTACTTTTACCAAAGTTAAAGAGGTTACAGCATTGGGTCATCAGCACTTGTATTTTTAATGGCAGTAATTTTGTGCAAATAAAAGGATGTGCATATGTTTTTATGTACCAGTGTTAGTTACACATACTACCAATGGTAAGCTTATTAATTTATCTTTTCAAGGTTTATAATGTACTAAATCTTTTAGCAGCTTAACACATCTGCCACTTAATTAAAACCCACCACTTATCAGAGGAATATTTCATTCTTTTGTCCCCTGGCATTAATGATCTCCTCAGACATTTACCTTGCCTAAAGCCAAGGCTGGATAATGCTATAACCATCTTCAGTACTGCACAGTTGGTTTGAGGGTTTTTTTTTTTGTTTGACCGGACACCTGACATCTGCAGCTCATCTGGGTTCTTATATCCAGGTGGCATCAATCTACCCTGAAATTATATGTTTAATGTCTCTGGAAGCAAATTCATTCCTGGTCTCCAGCTAGGTCTGAGCTTGGAAGGTCTCTGAGTATCTCACTTTAAAATCATTTGGTTGCGTGTCAAATGCTCATTCATATAGTTGAAGAGGCTTAAAAATATTACTTATATAAATTCTTTCTTGTAGATACATACAATTAGACTCATTGTAATTAGGAGCCTAAGTCTATTTAAGCTAATTTTAATGATAAAACCCCAATTAACATCACTGGAAAGAATACCAGGTCCTGGTGGCTTTGCTAGTGCCTATGTATACAGGAATTGCTTCATTCATCACTGACACTCAGCTGTCACTGTCTGTCTAGAATAGGCATCATCACCACTAAAATTTTGGTTTATTATTTGCCTTTCAGAACAATTCCCAGACATCTTGCTGGATTTGTGATTGCAGTTTTATTTCCAGTGTTACAATGTCCTTAAATGTACATCTTCCGAATTGAAATTATCTGCTTTCTCTGGAAAACAAAAAAAAAAAAAAAAAGAAAATTAATCTGTTCTGGAAAAAAGTGCTATTTTCTTTCAGTGGATAAAAAGAAATACAAATAAAGTAACAATGTCTAATTATGCGAATCCTAATGCTGGCAGACAGGGGCTCTATTTAGTTCCCTGTAGAATGAGGACAAATGTGGTCAAAGGATTTGCTCTGAGCATCGTCTGTGTGTTGGGGTTCTCCTTAAAGAATGGAAGAAACAATTCTCCACCATCACTCTGGGCAGCTTTACAGTCATGGGTTTACTGTTGAAGAGAATGAGGAAAAATGGCCCAAGAATACTGCCAGGTGAAGACAAGCCCATCTAGCAGAACAAACTTGGTATTTACAGAGAGGGTGCAGATGCAGGTTATCAAGCTGGTGGCCATGGCTGCAGCTTCTGGTGAAGCTCAGAGTGTCACACGTGTGGAGGAAGCATAAATCCACTTTGCTAGAGACAGGATTTGTTGGACAATACAGAGCATCCTGCAGCAGTGGGGTGAGGAGATGTGACCCTCACGTGCAACCCCCAACGCGGGGCTCGTAGGCGAGCAGATGCCCCAGCTGTGGGGAAGTGGCTCTCAGGGAGGGTCCAGCAGCACGCAGGTTGCAGGGTCAAACCCCTCTACAGCAGTAGGCAGGACTTTCACTTCTTGGAAAGGAAGACCTGTTTTGAAAATTCAACTGTGACCAAAATAAAGGGGTGTTTCTTTATAATCATTTGACTGTTGTCTCAATTCTTGTGTTGCAACTTTTACAGTTACTTTTTTTGAATTTGAACCTTGCTGTGTCATAATTACCCTTCATCTGAAAATCAGGAGCTCTCAACCTCATCTCCACAGGGTTAGGTATTATCAGTTACTGTTCTGACATCTGTTTCAAATGTTTCTTTTTTCTTTTAAACTCTCCTTCTTTGCAGCCGAAGGAGACACTCTTGACTTCATTTTCTCCTGCACTAAATGAAGAGTAACACATTTAAGATTAACTGCATGTGAGGTCAGGCAGAGCAGCCAGCATTCCCGTGACTTTGGACACCAGATGGTCTCTAGGAAAATGTTATGACTTATCAGCACATTTTAGTCCCAACTATAATGAGTTTAGTGAAAATAGTATGATATAAGTCTGGGACTTAAAAGGAGAGCAAAGTAGAGTATAAACAACCGTACTGGCTGTTGACATCAGGCAATGCTCACAATCACTCACTGAGATGGGAACTTGCAGCTTTCTCCAAGCAGAAAACCTTCATTTCCTGCTGATAATTTAAAAGGTTTCTTGGAAAAGTTTGAACTTGCATCACAATAAAAAACAGTCATAAAAGATGCTTATTATTTCCTGATTCAATGTATTTTTTGATTTGTAATTTACAACACACATTTCAGAGGCACAGTTCAGGATTTGAATTGAAAGTTGGTTATACATTTTCTAATTCCTCTTTTTGTGAACTGTAATAGTTACAGGTAACGTTCAAATGGATTTGAGGGCTTATCATGGGACTTTGTACCAATAAATCTAATTCAGTAGTTTGTCCTTCAGTGCAAATATGTAGTTGAGATTTTCAGTATTTTATCTGCAAGAGTATTTTGAAAGTACCCACTCAGATCTAACAAAAACTGAAAGTATCCCTCACTTCAGTAGGAAGTACATTATTTATAAAAGGATGAGTTTGGTTCATGTGCCTAATAAGTACCATTCTAAGATGTCTTTTTTTGGGTTTTTTTGGTATCATTTGAAATGCAGCCATGGCAAAGGTGATTATCATGTATTATGAAGCACTAAGTTGGCATTACTTACTTGTCTTTGAAGCTATTTGCCAGTTGCTAGCAACTGAAGAGAAAGCTAAAGGAATAACTGCTTGCTTTCTTTTTAGAAATCAAATCAGAATTAATGGTATAAAATTGAAAAATCAGAATTAGATAAAAGGAAACATTTCTTAGCAGACAAGCATTTAGATAATGGAAAAAATGCTTTCTACCGATGAACCTGGGTCACCTTCATTAATGGTGTTCAAAAAATAAGTTAGATACATTTCTTGTTGGCTTACTGTACAGGAATATCATGCTCCACACGGGAGGCAATACCGCATGATCTGATAGATCTTCTCCAGCTGAATAATCAAAAGTTTTACAAGAAAGAGAAATCATTACAGATCAGTGAGTGTTCTTCATTATTGTTCAACTGGAATACAATGATTTGCCACAAATACTATTTAAAATAATCTCAACATCTCTCATTTGGCTAGTAAAAACTTTTGGAGTCCTTCTACATGAGGTCACTGCTTTCACCCAGATTCCTGACATAAATTAAGGCATCTCAGACTGTGGTATGTGTATACTACTAGTGGTACAGAGCCAGTTCAGAGTTGGAAAGTGGCCTGACATGAAAAGCCTCACCATGCTGCATGCTGCCAGCTGCCGTCACTGCTTCTAATGGTGAGAGTTTGCAAACAAAGTCTACAAAGAGGTTACAGTTTAAATTTAATATATGGGCAATTCCTGTTATTAACATTCCTTACACTGTAAAAAGTGCTATAGTATATTTGCTAGCAGCCCATACATTTAGAACTAAATATATATATTTAAGGAAAAAATGGAGTATTGGAGAGTCAAGAAATTTTCCTATTCTTTTTGTTAGCTTAGGTTCTACATTAATGACTTAAAGCCTCTCTGTTAGAAAGAATACAAAAATTACAGAGAATAATAAAATTTCCATGTGATGATACTGTCATTCTACAGGCCTGTCAGTCTGACCTCGGTGCCAGGGAAGGTTATGGAGCAGAATTAAAACTTAGACCTCGATGTGAACATGCAGTCTTTGCCTTCAGATCAGGGGGAATCCTTTTTAAACAGTTACCTCTGGAACTGTGTGTTTATATGAGAGAAAGCCCAGATATATTTGCAAAAATATGAACTTTCCGGTACTTTAAAAGTAGAAATTATGTGACTTTGCATGACAACATCATTTTCTCATGTTCATTTGTCATATTGGATCTGGTACTGAAGGACATGGTTTAGTGGGTAATACGTGGTAGGGGGACGGTTGGACTAGATGATCCTTGAGGTCTCTTCCAACCTTGAAGATTCTATGGTTCTGTGATTCTATATGGTACAACTCCATTAACTCTTACAGTAGATACAGCATGAACACACAGAAAAATAAGAGATATAAGCAGAGCTAAGTTTCACTGAAAACCGGGCTATATATTTAGTAACTCAAGAAAAATTCAAAAGTTTTGCTCAGTTTTGATTTTTAAATGCAATATTGTCTTCCCATTTTTATCTGACTTTGTGGCTCACAGGAGATCAGGAGATACAGGACAGTATATATCCTCCTATGCACAACTGTGGGATGGGTTGTGCCAAGCCAGGAAGACTTGCCCCATCAGAGCCATGTAGATGTGGCACTTAGGGATGCGGTTTAGTGCTGGACTTGGCACTGCTAGGTTTATGGTTGGACTCGATGATCTTAAAGATCTTTTCCAACTTACATGATTCTGTGATTTGAAGACTGAGAAAATCCACTGAAACTTCAAGAGGCTTTCATTTCTCCTGCTGCACTATGTAAAAATAAATTGGTCCAAAATGTTGTAGTGACTGTTGGAACTGATTAGCCAAGCTGGCACTGAAAACAAGTCAAGGCAGAGTGAAAGACTGAATTTACCACCTCACCCCCCACCCCCTAAAAAAAAATTTTAAAAAATCTGGGGAAATCAGGAAATCTGCCAAAGGAGACTGGGAACATCCTCATGCTGGCTGCCAGCCCAGGTAGGAGACAGGAACCTACTGCAGCTCTCTGTTGAACTTGGTCAGGCATTGAAACGGGTTGCCCAGGGAGGTGATGTAGTCACCATCCCTGGGGGTGTTTAAAGAAAGGTTGGATGTGGTACTTAGGGACATGATTTAGTGGGTAATAGGTGGTAGGGGGACGGTTGGACCAGATGATCCTTGAGCTCTCTTCCAACCTTAATGATTCTATGATTCTATGACCCCTCTCCCAAGTCCTACATCCCCCACACAGGCTTTACATTCAGCCTCTCCTTTTGCAGCTTAATCACTGCTACTTACTGAAGGCAGACTGCTGCCTCAGGCCATGGTTGGGGGTAGAAGCCTCTTTCCTTTATTCTAGATCAGCCCCAGGTTAAGAAGTTACTCAAAGCAATGAACCCCCCCAATCCAATAGATATTCTGCGCCTCCTGTGCGCATACCTGCAGTTTGCTAGCCCTTGTGTTTGTGCAGCGTAGGAAACTGCACCAAGAAGCAGAATCAACAACATTCAGTTTCTCATTAAACCTGGGGTTCTGTTAATGCGCATATAACATTTTTATATGCAAATGTATTATTTACATGGCTGTAAGAGTGAGCTATATTATTTGATGTATGCTATACACATTGCCTTGCAATACCTAGAGCTGCAGACACTAGCAGCTCTGCTGAATCTGTACTTCAGTATGGTTGCTTCTGCTTTCTTTTCAGTCTGAGGAAGATTTTGGGATAGGACCTATGTATGATTTCTTTGGTTGGGGTAGCAGTTCACCTAAGGTCAACCCTAGAGAACAGAGCCAAACAGTGCAGCCTTTAAAGCCCAAAGCCTGAAACAGAATAGCTCAAAAAGCAAGCATTCTAAATAAATATACCCCCCCAAAATAATCTGAACACAATTCCTGAGTTAAAATGTATTAAGCTAGCTGTACTTTTAAGGACAAATGTGAATTACTTTCTGCTAAGCGTATCTAAGGATTTTTTAATTTCTTTTACGTAGATTATGCAGGGCAAGATGATAAGATCAAACAGAAATATTATTCATATACATATATGGAAGATTAATCTCTGAATCCAAATCTTTAGCTCCGTATTTAGAATATAATCGATATTTTCAGACTTTCTTGATGTGCATATATACACATGCATGTGTGCACATGCGCATGCACACAATTAGTACCCATAAATATTTAAGAATTTCTATATTTAGATATGGATTTGCCATATAACAACACTTTGCAAGCCCTGTTTATAGAATTACTTCTACAATGTAACCTGCAGGAGGACTGCTAATCAAGTAGGAGAAGAAACCGTCTAATATTTGGTGATGAAAATTGCTTTAGAGTGACTGATTGTGCTAATCAATCTCTGCCAAGTAAATCACCACTAAGAGATAGTCGATAATTATAGGATCTTTCCCTGTAACTGAGTAAGAAGAGGAATAAAAATAAACTCTCACAGCAAAACTGTCCTCTTCAGTAAACACAGCAGTTTGCTTTGCTTCCAACATGTTGGAAAGAAATTTGGATGATGTGTCCAAGCTGTTTTAACTTTCAGAAATATAATTCTTGTGCTGATTGAGCTAACAGTGGTAAAATTGGCCATTAAAACTAATGTATTCAACGATGCTCACAAGACATCTACAAACAGGTTGCAGTCTTATTAATTTCTTCATGATTCATAAAACTTTGACAGCTTTTATAAAAATGTGGCCACTTATGGTATTTCACAATTTAAAAGAAAGGATTTTTCCTTTCTCCACTGTTCACAAAATTCTCAGATAAAAACAATTGTTGGAGGCCAGTTCCAGTAGGAAACAAGTATTTTGATAAAATTATTATTATGTAGATTATTATGAAAAATACATAGAGATAAATCATTGAAGTGATAAGCTCAGCAAAGCAAATTCATAGGCTTCAGCCACAAAAGTGTCCCAAGAAAGAGAGTTAATTGGATTGTCATTAAAAGTATAGGACACCAGTGCAGTGTAAGAACCTATAAAGACCAGAGCAGAACCACACGTGGGCAAAGACAGAACCACTCAGATCTGCAAGAGGGCAATAGTCCGAAGGAGTTGCTCCCATGCTCTTTGTGAACAGTATGTGTGAGAGTTATGCACGGCTCTGGGGTCTTGTTAGACTTAGCCTTTCACTTAGCACAGACTCTTGGCTTAGGCAGCTGGGAAGGTCTCACAGAGCCCCATCCAAGTCCATGTCTCAGCATCAGAAGTCTCAAACTGTGGGATGGATCAGGGATGAAAGTGGAAGCAAGTTCATACATGACATGTCAATGGTCCAGGCCACTGCAGTGCTTTGATTGCTCTGTGAGCTTCTTGCCGACTTTTAATGCCAACATAATCACAGAATCACAGAATCACAAGGGTTGGAAGGGACCTCGAAAGATCATCTAGTCCAACCCCCCCCGCCCAGACAGGGCCCCCAC